>PVKM010017399.1:0-25956 GCA_004027735.1 Carollia perspicillata
AAGTGATTCCATTGTAGACAGCATATAATTGGATCTTGTTTTTTAATCCATTTAGCCATTCTATGTTTTTCGATTGGAGAATTTAACCCTTTTACATTTAAAGTAATTATACATAGATATGGATTTACCAATGACAACTTATTAATTATTTTCTGGCCATTTTTATAGTTCCCTTGTTTCATTTACCTGTACTGCTTACTCTGTGAATTGATGATTTTCCATGGTGTTATACTTTAATTCCCTCTCTTTGTCTTTTGTTAATCTACTGCATGCTTTTGCTTGTGATTGTTATGGAGCTTACACAAATCATCTTATAGATATAACAGTTTATTTTATGTTGATAGCTGCTTAACTTCAATCATATTCAAAACTCCACCCTTTTACTGCAATTCCCATATTTTATGTATATGATGTTATAATTTACTTCTTTTTATATTATGTATCCATCAACAAATTATTGGAGCTATAGTTATTTTTTTTAAATAGAAAGAGACTTCCTTTTTTAAAAAATATTCATTTATTTATTTTTAGAGAGAGGGGAAGGGAAGGAGAAAGAATGGAAGAGAAACATCAATATGTGGTTGCCTCTCATGTGTCCCCTATTGGGGACCTGGCCTGTAATCCAGGCATGTGCCCTGACTGGGAATCGAACCAGCAGCCCTTTGCTTCACAGGCCCATGCTCAATCCACTGAGCTACACCAGCCAGGGCTGGAGCTATAGTTATTTTTAATAATTTTGTCTTTTAATCTTTGCATTTGAGTTAACTAATTAATACACAACCACCTTAGAGTATTAGAGTATTCTGAATTTGAGTATATACTTGCCTTCAGCAGCATGCTTTATGTTTTTATGTTACTAATTAACATCTTTTTATTTCAGCTTGAAGAAGTCCCTTTAACAATTCTTGTAGGACAGGTCTAATGGGTCTGGTGCTTGAATCTTCCAGCATTTGTTTGTCTGGAAAATTATCTTTTAGAATTCTGAAAAACACCTTTGCTAGGTAAAGTATTCTTGATTGGTACTTTTTTCTTTCAGCACTTTGAATGTATCTTCCCACTCTGTCCTATCCTGCAAGTTCTGCAGAGAAAACTGCTGATGGCCTTGTGGTGGTTCCTGTATATATAAGAAATGTTCTTACCCTTGATGCTTTAAAAATTTTCTCTTTGTGATTTTGCATGGTTTTATAATGTGTTTGAGAAGAGTATTTTGCTTTAAAATTTTGATGTAACCAATTAATTCGCTTCATGAATTTGGATGTCCAAATCTCTCCCCAAATTTGGGAAGTTCTTAGCAATTATTTCTTTAAATAAGTTTTATGCCATTTTCCCCATCTTCTCTGGGACTCCAATAATGTATAGGTTGTTTTTCTTAATAATATTCTGTAATTTATGTAGGCCTCTTTTACACTTATTTACTCTTTTTTTCTTTTTCCTCCACTGACTGATTTCAAATAACCTATATTCTAGTTCATTAATTTTCTCTACTTGGTCAAGTCCGATGTTGAGGCTCTATAGAATTCTTCAGCCACTGTATTCTTAAACTCTAGGATTTTGTCAAGTATTTTTAATGGTTTCTAAGTCTTTGTTGAATTCATTTTGTTCATCTATTATTTTAATAATTTCCTTTATTTGTCTGCGTTTTTTTATATTTCACTTAATTCCTTTGAAAGAGTTATTTTGAATACTTTGCCACACTTTCCATAGAGATCCATTTCTGTAGAGTCAGACATTGAAGCTTTATTAGTTTTCTTTGGTGGTTTCATGTTTCCTTGATTGCTCATGATCCTTGTGGCCTTTTGTTGGTTTCTGCTTATTTGAGGAAATGGGCACATTTCCCACTTGTTGCAGACTGGCTTACATAGGGAAAGCCTTTTGAGTGGGCTGTCTGATGGTGTCTGTGGGCAGGCTTGCTGCTGGAGTACTCAAGTGGGCAGGCCGTGAAAGCAGGACTGGAGCCTGGGTTCACTGGAGTGGGTCTTGTGCTTGAATCTATGGTTATGGCCTGGGACCTGGGTCCTGGGCTTATGGGGGCTGGCCTGGTGCTGTGGTAGCACAGAAGCCTGAGTTTGTAGAAGCCAACTGCATGCTGGGGCTGTGGAGGCTGATCTGAAGCCTGGTTATCAAAACTAAATCAGAGACTATATCTGTGGGGGCTGGCCTGGTGCTGAGATGAGCTGGGAGCATGAGACCATGGGACCATGACTGGAGCATGATGTTACAGGGGCTGGCCTGGCCTGGCATGAGGAGCCTGGGTCATGGGAGCCCTCTTAGAACCTGTGCCTGATGTTGGAGTCCATGGTGAAGTTGTATACTTACTTTAGTCCCCCTTCTCCATGGGGTCAGTGACTCTCTCCACACTGGGTTGCTCGTGATAGGGGAAAATGTCAAACTGTTTTTCCTACCTGCTTCAATGCATCTTTTCTTATTTCTGTGTACCAGTAATACTTAGCTCTTGTGAAGATAATTTTCATGCATGGAGAATTGTTCAAAGTGATGTTTCTGAGAGAGGATAAGAGCTAGGAAATTCTACACAACCATCTTACTGACATTATACTGGGGTGGGGCCAGTCTCGTTTCATCTAAATCCCCACACATTTACTCCTGCCTCATCACACTGGGTTATTTTGAAACAAATATCAGATATTACATCATTTCATTTCTAAATACTTAGGAGTGTGTCAATAGAGGATAAAGAGTTTTTGATGGTAACATAGTATCATACCTAACAATTTTTTAAATTTCTTAATATCATCAAATATTCATTCAGTTATCAAATTTCTTCAATTATTTAATTAATATTAGTTTTCTTTTTAGTTTTGGTATCATTTTTAAATAAAGATAATTTTTAAGTGTTAAATAAAAACAATTTTACTACAAATTTATATTCATGTGATATACTATAGTAATTTCTGATAATTGCCTCTCAGGGAGTAAACTTATACCTTTTAAAATATTGAAAAAATATATCTTAGTAATTTTACAAGGCAACTGCTGTATTCAACTAGATTCCAAGGATATATAAGGTAAGCATTGTACTGGGAGTTAGAAGCACAATGGTACTGTGGTGTGTGTCTACCAAATGAGAACTGATCTTTTCCACTCTGTTACCCAAACACTGTCAACCAGGCCCAATACAAGATAATTCATATTCCCAATTTTATATATTGGAAACCTATTGCAAGATTTTCCTTTGTTTTGCAACTTGAGCTCCATTTGTACCACATTGTGTCTGGAAAAATATTGATATCTATGGAAGGTTTCATGACCTTCATCTCTAAAAGTGATACATACCCTAGAAATGAATTAAATACAAACTCTCTTTGGGGTGACCATTTTGTGATGTTTTATCTTGGCAAACTAGGAACCTAGAGGGCAAAACAAACATTTAACCTATCCGTCGGGGTTAGGCAAAGGGAGACCTTTTTCACTTCCTGACACAGGGTGTGTAAATCATACATGTTTTCAGAGCCAAGCAATGCTTTGGATGCCTGCAGAAGCTGGCTATTTGCAAATTACAGAGAATCCATTTGCAAGGCAAGGAATATGTTGTTCTGAACCTTGAACAAATATTACTAATTTGGTTGTCTTATAGTAAGCTTTCATATATTAGCTTTTCTCAAGTGGATGTTATTTGAATGTTATTACTATTACAGTCTTATCCTATTCTTACCATTAATGTCTTAAAGTGAGAATAGATGTGAGTAAAAATTTTAAGCTTTCTTGGCCCTATAATTGCTCTATTCTACTGAATTGCATTTCTCTAAGAATAGTTTGCTTTCCTTTGCTCTGAGCCAGTGTTCGGTTGAAATGGAGCCAGTGGGTGTTCTTTAGCCATGTTTCCTGGTGCTTTACAGATTGTTAGACCAGTGGGTTGAGTGATTGTCCAGAAACCATCACTTGATGTATGGGCAAAGGGATAACAGTAAGTATGCGAGGTCATTTGAGCTCCAGATCATGCCATGGAATAAATGAGTGAAGTTTTATGAATAGTTCTCTTCTGTGTACTAATAATTGTGTGCATTTTATTCCCATCACTCTGCATATTCTACCATCAGGAGGAGATCTTTAACTCTATTCAGTTTTTTCACTATGACCAGATGGAGGACCTCAAAATGAGCACAGTTGGCCCACGAACCCATTGTCACTCACAAGAAAGCACCTCACGAGGTGTCCTAATAAGAAACTTGAATCACCTGGAGTTCCTAGGTCATCCCAGATAGCATGAGTCTAATATCTATTTGGTGCTTTGTCCCCTTGATTATTCCAAAGTGCCTATGACTCCCCAGGTAAGGGCTAGATATCTGTGCAAGCCAGTAGCCACATTCTGTTTATGCCTGCCTTCAGTTTTCCCACCTCTTCTTCCAATTGTGGTACTGTTTCTTCCTGGGCAGTGTGCTTCCAGGAGAACATTCAGTCCTTCAGTGAAAGTTTAGCACTATTAAATGCAATTCTGCTGAGCATATTCTTGGCAAGGGAAACAGTGCCTTGGCCAGCAATCCGCTGCCTGAAACATGCTGATAGTTCCTAACCATGCACAGTTTTGCATATAGAGTGTCTAGTGTGGAAGCACCTGCTGTTTGGGCCTGGGTTTTTGCTCTCCCTGTTGCCACCTCCCTCTGACCTATGCCGTAGGCTGGCCGCGGACAGATATGATGCATACGCCTGTGTGAGCTGTGGTCATGAAGCCAAAAGAGGCAATTTAGGCTTCTGTCAGTAGAAGCACTTAAAAGCAAAGGAGATGATTTCATTTTGACCTTTTCTTTCCATGGTTCAAATAAGGTAAAATTAATTTTAATAGTCATTCATCAAAGGCATTTTGGCTGTTATTATACCATCATTGCTTTTAAAATAAGCAAGCGCTTATTAAAAGGAAATTATTGGGCTTTCAAATAGTCTTCATTTTAAAAAATATCTTTAAACAATGTAAGATCACTGAATTTTTAGAGCTTCTTAAACTTTGCTTCCCAACTGGCTTTTAAGCCAGTCATTTATAGATCAAAGTGCAGAGAGAAGTACATCATTTTTCTCCCACCTATTTGGGAGGTTCCTCTTTTAAGTGGATGCTTATTGATTGTCCAGTCCTTCTGAGGTGCTCGTTTCTCACTGATGGCCATTATCACTGACCAGAAAGCACTTAAATATTTGGGGGAATGAATGTCCTAACACATATGAAATGAATGTTTGGGGAATAAAAATCTTTCACAAAATGACTTGATTTGTAGGTAAGTAGAGTAGTAAGGAAGCTGCCTCAGCTGGTTCTACTTCGTGCCTCCTTCTGATTATCAGGGACAAAGCAAAGCTCAAGTTTTCACTAAAGAACACATTTTTCCTTAGGCGTTTGCTTACAAAGGCAGAAAAAGCTGTTGTTCGTGTTTTCATTTAGTTGACAAAATTGCAGTTATCTATTTTAGGGAGTAGCTGATTTTTGTTAACAACTGTGAGTCATTTCATATATAATACATGCTTTGGGATTCATTCTGTCAAACTTGAGAACAAAATTTCAGATTTCCTGAAGTAAACATAGAATATATGAGTTTTCTAATGTAGAATAAACCTGACATATAAAGGTGATTAAAAAAAACAAATGCATGATTAATTGCTTGAACCTAGGAATCAGAGAGCCCTGGAAAATGTATGCTTATTTTAATGTATTTGTGCCAATTTCTTTTCATGATAAATATGTATGACATAGTCTTCTATCTGATAATCAAAGGGCACTTGAATATCACTTGATTTTACCACTTGTACAAGGTTGGGGGTCCTCCTCCTACTCTATGAAGACCTGTTTATACTTGGTCCAACTCCATTTCCAAGTTTGTGACACCCACAGTCCTTCGTGGAAAGCTCTGGGTCTTCCTTCTTCAAGGGACCCTCGGCCTCAGTGCTCAGGACCTGTGAGGCAGCTTGTGCTTCACCTGGCCCAGCCTGGTCACCAAACATAGCCTCTCTCCAAGTCAGTTTTTATAAGAGGAGCTCTACTGATAATGTTTTCTGATTTTAGTAGCCTTTATTGACAATTGGGGGCTATAGGGAGGGCCACTCACCTTCCTCTTAAGTCTCCCTGGCTGAGGTTCACTCTCTGCTAATCCCTCCCCCTTACCCCCACTTTCTAAAGAAGCAGATTGTTCTCCTTGCTCCTCACTAGTCTTGTTGGAAGTCTCAGCTTTACCCCAGTTTCTTATCTAAATATTTTCCAAAGAAAATTTGGAATATAAAATTATTTGCATCTTGTTCCATGCTGTGCAAAGATTTTTAGCTTAGTTCCCAAAACACAATGGTGTGTTAGATTGGAGCGCTTGCCTGGAGAGCCAGGATACCTGGGTTCTCTTAGGTCTGCCTCTTATTCTATGACCTTGTCTAAGTTACATCAACTTTCTTACCTTCAGTCTCCCTGTCTGTGCAAGGGAGATGATAACAGCCACATTGCCTTCCTCAGAGGCTACATGCCATGCTTGTCTCGTGTCCCCTCATCCTGGAAGGCAAAATGGTTCCAGAGTCCTGGCCTTTGGCCAATAGGACTACAAGCCAGCAGCACCCATGAGGGCCTTACACAGGAGTCCTTCTTTAGAGGAGCAGAGTACTTTGGGTACAATAACTTAAGCACTTTGTAAATGTATATTTTAATAAAAATATTGGCCATGCTACCATGTATGTCTATAATAATCCAGCCCCATACAGGCCCCGAGCAGACATAAGGGTGTTATCAGGCCTGAGGGATTGAAGGGGAAGAACCCTGTCCCCCTGGATGACAATGGGGGTTTTTATTGAACACTCACATGCCTGGTGTCACTGGGCACTATATGTTCATTATCCATTTACTACTCACAACCACCTGAAGATAATATCTTTATCTCTAGTTCAGAAAGAAGGAAACTGAATTTCTGAGAGATTATGCAACTTTCTCAAGGCCACACAGTTAGTAAATATGTCTGATTCCAAACTTATGTGTCCCTGACTCCCAAACTCATGATTGTTATTCCAAGTTAGGGCAGAGGTTG
This sequence comes from Carollia perspicillata, assembly GCA_004027735.1. Classification (NCBI taxonomy): domain Eukaryota; kingdom Metazoa; phylum Chordata; class Mammalia; order Chiroptera; family Phyllostomidae; genus Carollia; species Carollia perspicillata. The sequence continues at coordinate 6,999 of PVKM010017399.1, forward strand.
TCATTCATCTTAGCAGATGAATAGCATCTGTGCTTTCTTCTACCACCTTCCTCTTCAACCACAGAAGAGATTTAAACTCAGAGGAGTGATATATTAGAAGACCTTCAGGGTCACTGCCATTTGCAGTGTTCTGAGAGGTTTTGAATCCAATTCCTCAGCCATAAGTTAAACTCTGTACCCATTGAAGGAATTTTTTTATTCCTAGTTTTTTAAATTTTTATTATTTTTAATTGAATTTATTGGGATGACAGGTAAAATTGTACAGGTTTCAGGTGCACAAATTCACAACACACTGGCTGTACATTGTACTGTGTGTTCAGCACCCCAAATCAAGTCTCTTTCCATCACCATTTATCCCCCTATACCCTCCTCCACTTGCCCCCACCCTCCTCCCCCAGCAGTCACCACACTGTTATCTGTGTCCATGAGTTTTTCTCTCTTTTCTTTTTTTCTCAATCCCTCCACCCTCCACACCCAGACCCTCCAACTCATCCCATGACAGCTGTCAGCCTACTCTCTTTCTGTGTATGTTGCTATTTGGCTTGTTATTTCATTTTGTGCATTAGATTCCACATATACAAGGGGGAGACCCCCCAAAATATGAAATTATCTTCTGGGAGGTAGACCTCTTGTAATACAGGCTTCCCTCACTAGGTGAATATTCTAGGAACCCATCAGTATCAGTATGCCGGCTGGTGTTATTGTGAGAGGCTGCATCCAGCTTCAGTGAATTTTTCTGAAGACTCTATCAATGCATTTGCCCATTTCATGATGGATGGTTTACAAGCGCAGCTGCATACACTGTGCTGAGAGTCCAGCAGTTTTTGTCCAAAAATGGCATCATCCTCACTCCCCACCCTTCATATTCACCTAATCTCACCCTGACTGACTCCCCACCCCAGATGAAAAAAGTCATCAAAGGGAAATGTTTTGCTGAGATGGAAGAGCTAAAACTAAAAACGGCAAAAGCACTAAAAGACATCAAAATTGATGAGTTCAGAAACTGTTTTGAGCAATGGAAAAAATGTCTTGATAGACATATTTCATCAAATCAAGAGTACTTTGAAGGTAACTAAAGTTTAAGCATGTAAGAATAAATACACATTTTTAATAAATAAATTCTGGGGTTTTGAGGGGGTTGACCCTCGTAAGTGAAATTAGATGGTACTTGTTTTTCTCAGACTGGCTTATTTCACTTAGTATAATGCTATGACAAAATGTGATATTTCCTTCTTCTTTATGGCCAAGTAGTATTCCATTGGGTAAATGTACCATTGCTTTTTTCCACTCATCTACTGACGTGCACTAGGGCTGCTTCCAAATCTTGACTATTGTAAATAATGATGCAGTAAACATAGGGTGCATATATTCTTTCTGATTAGTCTTGCAAGTTTCTTAGGATATATTCCCAGAAGTGGAATTGCTGGGTCATAATGCAGATCTATTTTTAGTTTTTTGAAGAAACTCCATACTGTTTTCCACAGTGGCTGCACCAATCTGCATTCCCACCAATAGGGCACAAGGGTTTCCTTTTCTCCAGATCCTCACCAACAACTTGTTTGTTGACTTACTGATGACAGCCATTCTGACAGATGTGAAGTAATATCTCATTGTGGTGTTAATTTGGATCTCTCTGATGATTTGTGACATTATGCATCTTTTCACATGTGTGTTGGTCATCTCTGTGTCCTTTTTGGATAAGTGTCTATTCAGGTCCTTTGTCCATTTTTTTAATTGGATCATTTTGGGGGGTTTTGGTGTTTGATTTTATAAGTTCTTTATAAATTTTGGATATTAACCCCTTATCAGTTTTATCATTGTGAATATGTTCTGTCATTCAAAGGGTGCTCTTTTTATTTCATTGATGGTTTCCTTTTGATGGTTTTCACTGTGCAAAAACTTTTTAATTTGATGTAGTCCCATTTGTTTATTTTTACTTTTGTTTCTTTTGCCTGAAGAGATATATCAGAAAAAAACATTGCTACAAGAAATGTTCACAATTTTACTGCCTATGTTATCTTCTAAGATTGTTATGGTTCTGAGTCTAACATTTAAGTCTTTAGTCCATTTTGATTTTATTCTTGTGTGTGGTATAAAAAGGTGGTCTATTTTCATTTTTTTGCAAGTATCTGCCAATTTTCCTGACACCATTTATTGAATAGACTGTCTTTACCCCATTGTATGTTTTTGCTCCCTTCATCAAATATTGACTGTAAAGGCATGGGTTTATTACGGGGCTCTCTACTTTGTTCCATTGATCTTTATGTTGTTTTTATTCTAGTGCCATTCTGTTTTGATTACTATGGCCTTGTAGTATAGTATATTAGGCAGTGTGATTCCTCCAACTTTGTTCTTCTTTCTCAAGATTGCTGTGGCTATTCCAGGTCTTTTGTGGTTCCACATAATTATTCCTAGGTTTGCCTCTTTTTTTACAACCATGGTCTCTGGACTATGATGTCAAAGTCACTCCATCAGAGTGTAGAAAGAATGTAGTAGGCAGGAAGAGAAAGTTACAAGTCTTTTAAGGCCTGGCCTGGAAGCTAGCATTCTGTATTCTTATGATCATGTGGTCACAACAACCATCTGACTCAAGAGGGGGTCAGAGACCCTACTTCTAGATGGAAGGGGTGTCACAGCACATCTGGCAAAAGACCATTTCTGGAACTTACATGCAATACACCACCCTCATTCATGAGATGGAGTACCTGATCCTCTGACCACTCTATACCACTTCAGGGTATTTTTTTAAAAAGATATATCAAATTATTGGAGCTAAAGACATAGGCTATCCCTTGAGTTTAATAATTTTCTGCTATAAACAAAGCAGAAAAATACTTACTGGTGAAGTGAGTGTAGAATCCCTAGATTCTACCTCATGAAACTAGAGCGTAGATTATATCTTCCCAAATATTCTGAAACATGTCAGGGAAGGCATTCTACTTATGTGGATTAACATCTTAACAATAGCTAGCAGACTCTTTATAGACAGAGTCCTGACTAGAATGTCCTGCTTGGCTAAAGTGTAGAGTTCATTGGAAGGAGGGAAGAGAGATAATGCCGGAGAAAAAAGAAGGCATGATCACAAATTAGTTTTCTAGGACTGCTGTAACAAAATACTACAAACCAAGCAGCTTAAGCAACAGACATTTATTGTCTCACAGTTCTGGAGGCTGGAAATTTAACATTAAGGTGTTTGTAGGGTTGTTCTTTTTCTAAAAACTCTGAGGGAGAATCTGTGCCCTGCCTCTCACCTAACTTCTGTGTTTGTTGGCCATCTTGGCTGTCCCTTGGCTTGTAGAAGCATCACCCTGGTCTCTGTGCTCATCTTCACATGGTGTTCTTTTTGCATATGTGTCTGTCTCCAAATTTCCTTTTTTGTAAGGATAGCAGTCACAGTGAATTAGGGCCTACCCTAAGGACCTCATTTTAACTAATTGCTTCTGTAAAAACCCTGTCTACAAAGAAGGTCACATTTTGAGGGACTAGGGGTTAGAACTTCAACATGAGAATTTGCGGGGGAAACAATTCAACCCATAGCAGCTCTATAAACCAGAAAAAGAGTTAAACTTTGTCATCAGAATTTTTATTAAGATTATATAAGATAATGCTATGAAAGCACTTTATGTACCATGAAGTGCAACACAGATGTGAGCTATTACTATTGTAATTACTGTGCATTTTATAATTTTTCAGCCTTTTAAAAAAATTTCCCTCTGATTTTTGGATATCACAAAGCAGGCTGTCACCCTAAAGAAAGTGTGAAGAAGGCAAAATGCTTCCACTACCATAGCATTACTAGGAGACAGAAAGAGAGCAAGTGAGAGAGAGAGGGGGAGGCCACCTTTAGCCTATGCTTGCAAAGACTTAGGATCTACTAATTAATTTCTGCTTTTCTGAGGGAATCCAAGAAACTTCCTCAAGAATTTTTATTGAACTTACCAAGACTCACTCTTGTAGTCAAGGCCACCGGGCTTATGTATGAAATTGAAATGTTCTGTTCAAGGAAACCCAGCAGCTTCCATTCTCTGATTACATGAAAAAGCCTGAGGATCACTATCTTTGGAATGTTCAATTTAAAATATTGAGAAGGGTTTATATTAAAAAGACAGCAAATAGGGCAGAGTTCTATTAGACTATGAATTAGGAATATATTAGCCCTACAAGAAATACCTTTCTAACTTATAAACAAGATTAATTTTGAAGTGATTTATTTTTCTTTACCTGTATACTATTTTTCTGGGAGAGATTTTATTTGCTTTGAAAAGTATCACCACCGGGTATCTTAGAAATCTCTTGATTGCTTGTTCATCTGTTTACAGCCCAACGGTCCCTCCACCTGGCCCCTTATATTTTCACAATATAAGATCAAAATTCTTTTAAACAGGATGGAGAATACCCATAAAACAGAGCAAATATCATAAGAAACAAGACATTCATCCATTCTATACGGATTTGTTGCTTTGTTTACGTGTGTAATGACTTTATTTCTTAATGCATTTGATGTGGTTCATAAAACCACATAAATTACAACAGGATTAGACAACAACTGAGGGAACAGGAGCCCAGGGAAAACATGGGTGACAAAATCAGAAAACCAGGGGAGATTTAATGCAATGAAACATTCACAACATGATCCTGTGTCCTTGCTGGAGATTGCCTCAGATGGTGCCTGGGCTCCAGAGGGCCCTGGCACTTGTCACAGGGTGCCTGGGACCTCTAAGATATTAAAAGTCTTGAGTTCTTCACCTGGGCAGCTTTCCTGTGTCCTTGCCTGTGAGACAGTTCTTCCATGGGGCATCATAAAGAGAACAGTGTGTGATGACAGGCAGTGGACGAGTAGTGCGTACATCCCTGAGTGAGGGCCAATTTAATAACCAAGGCCTAACTGAAAATAAATAAATAAATAGATAAATAAATAAATAAATAAATAAATAAATGAATAAAACGGGCACAGATGAACATAGTTTAAATCAAACCTTTCTCATGGTCTGACTCCATCTAACTGTTTTACTAAGAATATCCAGAGCAACATTTCTGCGTTTTGGGGAAGTATGGACTCCTATAAGAATAATGGCAAATATAAATTAGGCCCCTAATACTGCCAGGCATTGTTTGAAGTGCTTCACTCAGATAACCTGAAATTATTTCAATTACTCTACACAACAACCCCAGGGATAAATGCTGTTATTACCCCATGAGGCAGATTAGGGATTTGAAGGCCCTGAAACGTAAATCACTTGCCCAAGTTCACACAATGGTGGGACGAGGTACACCTCCTGTAGTCAGAGCTCAGCCTGCTCCTAAGCACTGTGCAGAACTGCCATGTTCTGTTATCTTGGATAACATGATTAATCCACCAGGTTGTCTCCCCAGAAAAATGCACACATGAACATAAACACAAAAATTTGCATTTGTCTTTACAGTGTTCATATACTCCCTGGATTTCCTCCAATTACATTAAAAGCTACTGCTTGTGAAGATTGAATGATCATATGTTATTCAGGATATTCTGGGCAATATTTCTCTCACCAGGACTTTGTGAGATTAGAGAGCAGGGAGCTGACAGCCATGGATAATAGCATCATCTGGGGTGTAAACACTGGGGGGCAGATAAAGGACAGGTTCATGAGCTTTTAGGATCAGGTAAGATGTGCATAAGGCAAGAGTCCTCTCATGAAAACTGAGGCCCCTGAGTGGGTGGTCACTCTCTCTGCACAAGCAGAGAAGTGGGCTAGGGAATACCTGTGAAAAATGGCTGGGTGTTTGCCCCATCACATGTATGAATGAATGATTGAGGCCCCACAGTATTCATTTTAGCCAGGAAATACAGTTCCAGTGGCGCAAGGTAGTAAATGAAAATTTCAATAAAGCAACTGCAGTGTATATTCCTTTTAAGTGGTTGGTTTTCTGGCAACCCCCCTATATGAAATCTCTGCATATTGTGCCCTCAGAAATCTGATTTTAACTTGACCTGTTAAATAGAATTAATATATATGAGCAATTAAAGGTTGGAGGACACTTGACAATGATGATGGTTTTGATTTTGGAAGAGTTTACCCAATGCTGTCTTTTCTGTGATTCCCACGTGTCTGTTCTCAAATATCTACTGAAGCCATGTCTCCCAACAATAAGAACAGAGGAGCATGTTAACCTTTTTTCCTATCAGTGACATTGAACTTAACCAAAAGTACTGTGAAATTATTGGGCTACCACCTCAAAGGAGGTGGTGGGAAACACAGCACAAGAACCTAACATGAGTCAGGTGCCTGCTTAGGAGATTGAGCAGGCACCTGACTCTGACCCTTGACATGGTTTGTGAAGCAGATTATGAGTAAGCATTAGTAATCATGAAGTGATATTGAGCTCATAGAATTTTCTTAAAAGAATAATGCTGGTTATAGCCAATGGTATGACACACACTCTTCTAAGACATTTACCTGGCTAATTTAATTTATTCTGCACACTGCATGAAGTAGGTACTATTATTGTTATCCCTGTTTTCCATGTTCAGTAACTGAACTTCTTGTGAGGAAGCATTTTTCCAGTCAGATTTCTCTACAAGGTAATCAGGGTACTTTTCCATGTGGAAAAGCTAGACTACAGTTGACTTCCTGACCTAAGAAGGCAGATTATCAGAAGGAAAGTCATAAAGTTTAGAAGTGATATCTGGTAAAAACAATGGACTTACAATTTGGAGCAACAAATATTAACCGTCACATAAAAAAATGAGACAGACTACAAATGTGTTAGTAATGCTGCAGTGCACTTCCCAGGCCCCCCTCAAGGCCTAAGGTGGGCATGAGTCCATACCCAGGCACTGCCCTCCCTTGCCAAGGTTATGCCCCTTCACCAGGGCAGGCAACATCCTATGACTGGTCCACATTGGGTGCAAGGGCAGTGCCCACATGCCTCAATCTGGGACATCTCTGAGAGGTCACCCCAGTTCCAGAGATTCCCCTGGGCCAACTGAGGCCTCTTTTGAAACTGAAGAGCAATTCAGTTTCTTCTTCTGCCATATCCTGTTACCCTCATGCTCATGGTGCTGCTCCCAAGGGCACTCTTCAATAAATGTCAAGCAGACACATTTTGATCTCAGAATCCATTTCCTGGGAAGCTTGACCTATGACATCTGTCTTTGTTTATAATATTTCTTCAATTTTAAGTCAATGAAAGACTGCTCCCTCAATTCACATAGGATGCCTATTAAATTATTTTAAATATGTACATCTATTTTTCTTGTATCCCACTGTTTGATGGAAGAAATACATCTTCAGTAGCATCTTGATGAAACTACCATAAGAATGCTATGATTTTACTTGTTGAATTTGTATATATATATACACATATCTAAAGGCAAAGACATTGATGCAAATTCATAAAATGTATTTGCATTTACATAAAATCATTACATATATCTTCATGAAATATTGGTATAAATACAAACATAAATATATAAATATTTATATATTTATATATTTAAAAGTCATAAATATAAAAATATTTACATACATAAGACCACTGTGTGTAACTCCACTGACATACAGAGATAAATATAAACAAAAATATAGACATACAGACAAAAACATAGCCAGGGACAGAGATATGGCTTTTTATTGTTGGACCATGTTTTCAGCCCAACAATTCTTTTCTTAACTGCTGGTACTTCACCTTTACCAAGAGGACAGGTGGAGTGAAACTTCAAATATGGCTCAAATCAGTGTCTGGAATACTTGATACTTTAGGAAAGGTTATAATCCTATGCTGCAGATATGATGCAAAATCCTGTAGGGCAGTGAATATATCTCTCTTTCTGAGTTCCTTGTCAATTGGCTTGCTTTCTGTAGAAGTGAGCACGATAGGGAGTTGGGTGAGAGGTACATTTGGACATTCTGAATTCTCTCTGTGTCATTGCAGGGCAGGGAAGCTACTCACTTAGGTGCTTTGCATTTGTTAACATGACACACAAGCAGTTTTTCTTGCCCATATGAATCAATGCTGGACTTTTCCCTGGGTACGAACGATATGTTTTCATTTTTTAAACAGACTATGTGCATGGGCAATATGAACAAGAGCCTTGTCCTGGTACTTTTATCAGTATGCATTGTGCTCTGAGGTACTTTTCCAGTGCAGTGCTGGAGGTGTGTGCCCTTGCCAGCCTTTCATGCACCAATGGTAGGCGTTGACGAGATAGCTGGCTGAATGGAAGTGTGTAGTCTGAGACAACAGACCACACTACATCATCCTATTAATGCTCTAGTAAAATAACCCAATTCTTATGTATTGTGTGAAACCTCAATTTGAACCCAAGACAGGGCCCTGGAAGAGGACACTATCTTGCAAATACCGTTAGTTAAGACCTCAAGTGGTCAGATCAGATGGAATTCTCATCTTGGGAATTCTCCAGACTTTAAACCCAGGGGTGCCTGAGAGTTGATTGAAGGATGTGTGTGTGAGAGAGAGAAAGAAAAGTGAGGAGGTGTGGAATGGGGAACGTATGTTGAAAAAAATGTTGTCATTGATGAGTTATGTGACAATATTCCCACAGGTAAAAAAGATGCATATTTAAGTGCAGATTAAAAGTTATATATAAACAAGTCCAAATTTAAAAAAGTAAAATGAATGATAAAATATGAATGACTTTTCTTACACTAATTGTCTAATAGCATAAAACTAGAGACTCAGATGGTAATTTTTCATTTCTTAAGATCCTGCCCTAATTACTAAAACTGTATTTACCATGGTGATAACCTTTTATTTTTATATTTACCAGCCTTCTTAAACATACCATTCTGCATTCTTATGAATTGTGCTATGGAAAAAATTCTCAAAACACACTTCTGAGTGTTTTTTTTTTAAAAACTGGTATTCATATTTTATATTCTATTACTTTCCTCTGTCATCTCTTCAAGGAATAATGATTTTTTTTTTGCTAGCCTAGTTGAATCTTCTTAGGTTTAAACCAACTGTCTTTACTCTTTTGAATGAGTTTAATTTGCACTGCTACTTTTTATTTTTGCCAACTCTTTGAAGATTGCAATCAACTCCTTTTTGGTCTTCAATGTACATTTTCAAGTTATTGATTCACTTGCTATGCAGTACATAAATGAAGCTTACAAGTGCAATTTTTTTGGTTCCTAAGGTGTTTTTTTTTTCTTTCAGCAGTTCTCTGATGTCCCAGCAATTCTGACTCTACATTCACAATATCTTGGCCCATTAGCAGCTAAGATTTGTTTGAGCACAGTGAAGTATATCTCCTTGCTCTAACGAAGTACACAAAATGTAACTGCTCTCTCCTCAGCAGCCCACCCTTTCTAAAGAGGGCAGAACATATGTTTCTTGAGAACAGAGAACTAAGTCCTGAGAACTAAAGGACTGCTGCATCAGTGTGAAATTCAATAATTCACACTTCAGCTGAGTTAGTTTCTCCTGTACACACAGAGCCTTTCTGGCTTTTTATATGAAAAAAGCCACTTTTACTCTCCTGCTTTGGTTTTGTTTAGTTGAGTGCACTGATACATGGGTGACATAGTCAACTATGGTTTCAAACCCCATTTTGCATTTTCCAAAATGGAATATTCATTCACAGTCAGAATGAAGAGTCCAAAGTATTATTTTGAAGAGTCAAAATATTATTATTAAAAATAGAAATTGGATCTAGATGCTACCCCTAAATGAAGTTTCTTAAATTAAAGGTGCAACACTATATGGAGTGTTGGAGGATGACTCCTGGGCTGTTGCTGCTGTAGTATGCGGTAAGGGAATGATTGTAGGTAAACTTTGAGAGCCAGAATATCACCTGGATGTGGAGTTTTTCAAGTAGCCAGGTAAAGAGGTTGATTTTGTTTTTCAAGCAAATGGGTGCCAGTTAAAGGCAATGTGATCATATTTGTGTTTAGAAAGAGGACAAACATGACTGATTGAGTTGATATAAAACAGCTTCCTGACCTTTCACTTCAACACACAAATGTCAATAAAATATAAAAATGTAAATACCTAGGCCAAGCTCAAAATAAAAAAATGGAAATCCTCAACTGAGAAATGAAGAGGAACTCAAAGCTAGATCAGTGAGCAGGATCTGAAACTTAAAATGGACCATGAGAGAAAGCAATAAAGATGTAGGCCTGAACACCTGGCAGTGGAAGTCTTAAGTCCCATGGAGGGAGGAGTTCAGGCCATAATCACAGATCTGAGCTCTATATGCACCAAACCAGAAGTCACAAAGGGCTACCTAGCCCATTTAAAAAGGACTAAAAAACTGTACTGGCTCAGAGAATTGTTGATGGAGATCGCCATACATCTGGAGCTACAGGGAAACATATCACTGCATATTAGAACTTCAGCCTATTGCCATTGCAGATGTAAACACTATTGATATGGCAGGAAACCCAATATTGGGTTATTATTGGGTTTTTCCCAGTATTGTGAAATTAGCATGAAAATGTCCTGGAGCAGGAGAAATTAGACCTGTGGCAGAGGCATCTGCAACCATCAAATGGGTATTTTTTTCCAACAGAACTCTAATGGAAAACAACCCCCAATGAAAATGAACTCACTCAAAAAGCACAAACCATATGAGTATCAATGTGCTGCAGGGAGGATTGGAAGACCCAACAAAGGGTATAATGTAGGTTTGAAGAACTAAAAATGATTGAAAAACCAGAAACATCAACATGAGTATATTAAGAATGTTCAAAGAACTGAAGGAAATCAGAAAGCCATAGGGCAAACATAGCACTGTATAAAAGCAGGTATGAAGTAGGTGTGTGTATTTGAAAATAACCAATAGACTTTCTAAAATTAGAACTGTAGCCATTTAAAATTTTTTTAAAGCAAGTGGTCTTAATAGTATACCAGACACATACAAAGAAGTGGTGAATTGGAATATAAATTTAAAGAAATAATGGAGAATTTAGTGCAGAAATTTAGAGATGGGAAATAGAGAAAAGAAGAGAAATGTAGACCACACTGAGAAAAGTCAACACATGTTTAATCCAGGTTCCAAGAGGAAAGAAAATAATGAGACAGAAGCAATATTCAAAGTGATGGTGGTGTGAACATTTGAGAATTAAAGTGAAGGAGCACACTGGGTCCTGATATGATCAGTGGAAAATAAACTAAAAATATAAACCCACATAAGATACATAACTATGAAAATGCAAAATATCAGCAACATAAAATTGTATAAGCTTCTAGAGAGAAAAGTGGCTAAAAAAGAAGAGCAGTTAGAATAACAGTATACTTTGTACCTGCAAAAAAAGTCATAAGACAACAAAATAATATTTTTATGCAGCAAAAAAAAATTGTCAGTCTAGAATAGTATATCCAGAAAAACTATTGTTTAATAGTGAGGATAAAATAAAGACAATTTCTGATACAAAGACTAAGAGCATTTACTACTATGACTTCACATTTGAAAAATGTCCCTCAGAGAGCAAGAAATTAAATCCAGAAAACAATAGTGAATGAGGAATTTTGTAAACAGGCATGTGAGTTAAATAATATTCAAAACATCTAATTATGGAGATTTAACACAAAAGGTGGACATTAACTTAAACAGTAATAACATAAAATATGGGTGAAGGGCAGAGAACCAAGTCTTTGTGTTACTTAGGAAATTAGATACACTGATCAAATCTAGGCTTACTAAAATTAGGGTTACATTTGAACACTTTAAGGATAAGTATTGAATATTATAAGACCATAAATAGAATGTATAAGATTGGGAAACAAAAGATTATAGTAGAAAAATAGAAAGAAATAAAGAAAACTTGATTCAACAAAAGAAAGGTAAGGAGGGAAAAGAAAGCAAAGTCAAAACAACATAAATTCAAAACAAAATAAGATGGCACAATAAGAATAAATGCATAAGCAATCATAATATGAAATACTTTGAACATACTTTAAAAAAGACAAAGGCTCTCATAGATAAGCTATAAATTAGTCAGAATTTAAAGGATCACTAAATTGAAGTTCAAATTATATAAACTAATTGTGCATATTATATAATTTCAACAATTAAAAATACTTAAAAAAATAATATAGACTATACAATGACTGCTGGGAAGATGGTGGAGTATAAGTTCCAGAAGTCTGTCTCTTTACCTAGATAACAATGGCACTGGCAGGATCTGTCCAATATAATTGTTTTGAAGCTTAGGATTCTACTGAAGGCTTAGATGGTAAGTAGAAGTGAATTTTGGTCAATTTCCATTATTAGCATAGTAACAGCTACCCATTCTCCAACGCTACCTCTTGGCAGGCAGCTGTGTATGTGATACAGGAGCGGCTTGCCCACAGCTTGTGGGAGCCAGGGTGGGTGGAAAAGACATTGTCTTCCAAATTACAGGGATCTGATCATTGGTTGTTGCTCTTATCTCAAAGGTGCAGAGAAAGAGGCAGGCAGCCATTGTTATTGCACCTTCTCTTTTTATTGTACCATATCCTACTTCTTTAGCTGAAGTGACTTTTAGGGAATTTAAAGAGGCAGGGTCCTTTTATTTCCCTTTCTTTATTTTTCTCTTTTTCCCCTCTTGGGAGCCAGAAATTGAAGACTAGAACACTCAAAAGCAACTGTATATACAGGGGAAGTTAGAAAGTCACTGTATTTGCCCAGGGAAATGCAGAGGTTCAGTCCAGACCTGAAAAGACGTTAAATTTTAACTCAGTCTCATACTTAACACTCAGTCAACTTACAACAACCAACCAACCAAAAACAATAAATAAAGGCAATAAAAATCTGCAAACCTTGAAGAATGGGCAGAATTTACCCTTCACTGATGAACTTATTTCTAGAGTCACTACATTAGAGTTAAATGTCCAGTTTTCAACAACAACAAAAAGACACTAGGCATATAAAGAAATGGGAAAGTGTGTCCTATTCAGAAAAATAAATACATAAATCATTGGAAACATACCCTGAAAAAAACCTGATGGAATATCTAGTAGATATTCCATCAGCAAAATACAACAAAACTGTCATAAAGATGCACAAAGAACTAAAGGAAGATGTGGAAAAAACAAAGACGACAATGTATGAACAAAATAGAAATATTAATAAACAAATGGAACACCTAAAAAAGAAAAAAAAAGAAATTCTGGAGCTGAAAAGTACAGTTACAAAATAGAAATTTCACTAGAGGAATTCGAAGGCAGTAAGAGCAGACAGAAGACAGAATCAGCAACTTGAAGATAAGACAATAGAAATGATGAAGTCTGAAGAATAGGAAGAAAACAAGATTGAAGAAAAGTAAACAGAGGCCAAGGGACCTATAGAACACCATGAGGAGGGCCAACGCACACAATGTGGGAATACCAGAAAGATAAGAAAGAGAGATAAAGAGGCAGAGAGAATATTTGAGGAAATAATGGCTGAAAACTTCCCAAATTTGATGAAATACAAGAATATAAACAGTCAAGAAGTTCAACAATCTCCAAATAAGATGAATTCAAAGAAACTTGCACTGAGACACATTACAATCAAACCTTCAAATGACAAAGACAAAGAGAGAATCTTGAGAGCAGCCTCAGAGAAATGACTCATCACATACAAGGGATTCTCAATAAGATTATGAGCAGAAACTCTGGAGGCCAGGGACTGTGGGCTATTATATTCAAAGTACCCAAAAGGAAAAACAAAAAAAAATAGTTGACCAAGAATTCTTTATCTAGTAAAACTGTCCTTCAAAAATGAAGGAAAAATGAAAATATTCACAGATAAACAAAAACTGAGTTCATTACCATTAGACGTACCCTGCAAGATATGCTAAAAGAGTATAGCTGATTGAAATGATAGGACACTAGAAAGTAACTCAAATGCCAGTTACAGTGAAAAGACACTAGACAATGTCTTGAAGCCATATGAATAAAGATCTAATTATAGGTAAATGAATGGGCAATTATAAAAGCTAATACCCTTGTAACAATAGTTTTGTAACTGCATTTTTTGATTTCTACATGATTAATAGAAGAAAACACTATACAAATGACAGATCAGACTTCATTAAAATTAAGAATTTCTGTTTAATCTTACCATTAAGAGAATGAAAAGGCTAGCAATCACATGGGAGAAGATGTCCATAAGGCACACATTTCTTAAATGTCTAATATTTGGAATATATAACTCCTATAAATTGATATAAAAAGGAAAAACAACCCTGTAGGAGCTGGCAAATGACTAGAAAAGGCATTTCACCCAAGAAGGTCAAAATATCCAATAAGTATAGAAAAATTGTTCAACATGATTTATCAGGGAAATAAAAGTAAAACTATGTCATATACTCACCATAATGGCTTTTATGAAGGAGAGGGTCAGTACCAAATATTGGTGATGAGGAGGAGCAACCAGAGCTTTCATTTACTGCAGGTAGGAGTATAAAAGCAGGAACTCCTTGGAGGTATCTGCTGAAGCTGAACACGCAAAAACTAAGTGACACACCAGTTCCATTCTAGATATATGCTCCACAGAAATCTATACCTGTGTGCCAAAAGACCTGTATAAGAAGAGTTATGGAAGAATTGTTCATTGTAGTTCAAAGTAGAAACAACTTGAAGTTCATCATGTAGTACATACATAAAATAGGATACTATACACCAATAAAAGATACCTACCAACTGCTGCATGCAACAACATGGATGAAACCCATAGATATAATGTTAAGTGAAAGAAGTCAGTACAAAAGAGAACATGTATGCATTTATTTTACTTAATGACTGATTTGTTGGTTGATTAGCATTCACAGAGCATTCAAAAACAGGCAAAATCGATCTAAGGTGATAAAGGTGAAAACAGTAATAAGGGCAGATAATGGCTGGGAGTGGACAGGTGCATAGGATGTTTCTAAAGGTCTGGCAGTGTTCTTATATCTTAATCTGGGGGGCAGGGATTACACAGGAGTGTTCAGTTTGTAAATATTCATCAAGACATACATTTAAGATATGTACTCTTTATTTTGCTTGTCATACCTCATGATAAGGTTAGCAAAGGAACAAATATAAAATACACAAAGCAATATTATATAGTGTTTACAGATATGTAGTATATATACAAGTTCTGTCCAGAAGGCATCCAGTCATGTAATATGAGAAAGAGACATTTATTGAAGAAGATACAAGATACAAGAAACATTGTACATAGGAGAGTGATGCCTCAGTCCCCTTCAAATTAGGCATCTTGGAACCTCACACAATTTTCCTAATAACCATCAGCTACCCTGTTGTATTTTCCTGAACCTCAAAGATGGTCTGAAATCTCTTCTCTTTCAAAGGTGATTTTAGTTTTAGGAAAAGCCAGAATTCACAAGGCACCAAATCTAGGCTGTAGCATGGCTGAGACTCCTGGGTGATTTGATGTTTTGCAAAAAAACTCTGCACGAGACATTATGCATGAGTGCGAGCATAGTTGTGATGATGCTGCCGAATCACTGGTTACCCATGGCCGTGGCCATTTTTGTTGTGTTGCGTCTCTCATCTGACAATGAACATTGGGCACCCGGTGATTAGCAGTTCCTTATTAATCATTTGGCCTGGAGCGGGAATACTGGTGATAGACAACAGCTTCCCAATTAAAAAACAGTTAACATGGTCTTGGTCTTGTTGCAACTTTGCTGTGCCTTCTTTGGGCATGGAGAACCAGGTGACTTCCATTGGGATGACTGGGCCTTTGTTTCCAGATAAGAGCTGTATACCCACCATTCATCTCCAGTTATGACCTTCTTGAGGAAATCTGGTTCACTGGTAATGGTTTGAATCAAGTCAATAGCAACTGCAGCACAATGTTCCTTCTGCTCTAGTAGCAGAAGCTGCAGAAAGAATTTTGCCACAACACATTTCATGCCAAGGTCTTATATCAAAATATCAGATGCAGTAGTTTTGGAATCCCCAGATCAGCTTCTAGTTCTCACACTGTCATTTGCCAATTTTGTTGATTGCAGTCCATACACATTCAATATTCTCAGATGATCTGCTTGTTGCAGGCCTTCCAGGAGGTGGATCACTTTCAAGAGAATCTCAACCATCTTTGAAGCATTTGTGCCACACTTTTATTTGCATTCCACTCATTGCATGCTACCTAAAAGACTTTTGAATCATCAGAATAGTTTCCATGGAGGAATGTTCAAGATTAATGCAAAATTTGATGCAGATTCGTTGCTCTACTCACTCAGTCATTTTGAATGCAGTGGCCATGCAGTACACATGCTCACTTAACAGTTTCTACCACCCCCACTGACTAGTGCAGTGAAATGGTCATTGTTCAGGCATGTGCATTCCAGTCCACTCTCCTTGGCTGCCAGGTTACATCAATGTTACGCAAACCATTCTCATTATATTAATAATAGCTGGACTTTTTCTGGACAAACCTTGATACGTATACATACATATGTGTATATTAAAAGTACTGTGTGTGTATTTATGTACTATAATTATAACCCCAAATTCATAAACTTGTCTTTGGGGTGGAAGGTAAGGGAGTGGGACTAGAAAGGAATAAAGGTGAATTTGGTTTTGTCTGAAATTCTCCATTTCTTCTAAGAAAGCAATTATATTTATAGCAAAAGTTACATTAAGATATGTTTATCTTTTTCTGCTATATGATTTTCTGTATTTAAGTGTGTTTTGGGAAAATTTTAAATACAGTTAAAAAGGGAGGAGAATTGATTTTTACTGCAACATGGGATTAAGAATTGGAGGGGGAGAGCTGGAATTAGAGGTATGACTTAGGAAATGGTTATACTATTCTAGGTGAACGATGGTGAAGACAAAAACCCAGGGGACAGTAGTGAGAGAGAGCAGAACATTAAGTCCAGAGACACTGAAGAGGTAGGATTATAAGACCTTGGTGGTGGGCCGGGATGGGAGATGAGGAGGCAGGCAGACTCACAGGCGATTCTACGGTTTCTGTACCTGCTTTCTATAAGGACGTTGTGCCATACATGGCCTGAGAGACAGGAACAGGAAGACATGTACATTTGATGTAGCAGGAAGGGGGCAGGAACGGAGGGTTAAAATACTGTTTAAAATGTAGGTTTGAGATGTTAGCTGGGGACCCAGGTGTATATTTCCATGACAATCAGGAATAAAGATTTGATTTGATAGAAATCTAGATTACATAATGAAGCTCTATGTAATTGTTTTAAAAGTGGCAGTTAGAGTGAGAAATGATAATTTCCATTTCTGATTCTTTGTAATGTGAGAGAATATATGTTTAATTTGTATAATTAGGTATTTTTGCACAGTAATACTTGCTAACACTTGCCTCTAGCATGTATTGTAGTCAATTCATGTGAACTCCTGGAAAACAAGAAGTTCAAGTTATTTGTGTATCTTTCATTGTGCTTAGCACAGGCCATATATTGAGGGTTGATAGATGAAATAAAGGGAATAATTATTTTTGCTCCTTTACTTTTTTCTGTATCAGCTTTATTGAAATAATAGTCCACACACACCACAATTCACTCAATTTACAGTGCACAGTCCAGTGGTTTTTAGTATATTAACAAGATGAACCAAGAATTGTGAATCATCACCACAATCAATATAAAACAATTTTATTACCTCCAAAAGAAACCCCATACCCATCAGCTGTACCCCTCCAACAGCCCTCCCCATCCACTTCCCACCCTAGTCTTAGTTAACCACTAATCTATTTTGTGTCTGTAGATTTGCCTATTTGGGGTATTTCAGATAGATGGAACCATATGATATGTGGTTCTTTATGACATCTTTCACTTAGCATAATGTTTTCAAGATTCATTATATGTATATTTCACACATCATTTATCCACTCATCAGTTGATGGATAATTAAGTTGTTTCTACTTTTTGCTATTATGAATAATGCTGTTATAAACATTCATGTACAAGTTTTTGTGTGAACATGTGTTTTCATTTCTCTTGGGTAGATACATAGGAATGGAATTGCTGGGACATTTGGTAACTTAATGTACAATCACTTGAAGAACAACTATATTGCTTTACAAAGTAGCTCACCACTCTACATTCCCACCAGCAGCACATGAGGGTTTCTATTTTTTGCATCCTCCCCCAATGCTTGTTATTATCTGACTTTTTGACGCTACAGTCTTAGTGGGTATGAAGGGGTATCTCACTGTGGTTTTAGTTTCCATTCCCTTCATGACTGATCATGTGAAATATCTTTCATGCTCCTACTGGCTATTTGAATGTCATTTTTGGACATCTATCAGTTACTTTAGTCATTTAAAAATGAGTTATTTGTCATTTATTAATGAGTTATAGTAGTTATTTATATATTCTAAATAAAATTTCCTTGTAAGACATGATTTGCAAAAATGTCCTCCCATTATGTGGGATGTCTTTTTACTTTCTTGGTGATAACCCTTGAAAGGACAAAATTTTAATGATGTTAACTTTTTTTTTCATTTGTTGGTGGTGCTTTTGGTGTTATATCTAAGAAACTATTGCCTAATTCAAGCTCACTCTCTGTAGATTTTTAAAAAATAATTTTCATTACTTTTCAGTTATATTTATACCTTTTTCTTTGTTTCATTACAGTCCTTTTTTTAAATGCAAACATAATTTGTCCTGTCCTTTTCTCTCTCTTTCTGTAACTATCAGTCTTTTTTTCTCTTTTATTTATTTTATTTTTTTATACAAATTTATTTTAATTGTTTTTCAGTACAGTTTTCTGTCATTTACTCCCATCCCAGACCACCCCCCAGTGCTCCCCACCTCCCTCCCCTTTCCACCCCCCTTAGTTTTTGTCCATGTGTCCTTTATACTTGTTCCTATAATCCCCTCCCTTTTTCCCTGAAATTCCCTCCCCTCTCTCCTCTGGATACTATCATCCCCTTTTCTATTTCAATGTCTTTGGCTATATTTTGCTTGCTTGTTTGTTTAGTTGCTTAGGTTCCTGTTAAAGGTGAGATCATATGGTATTTGTCCTTTACTGCCTGGCTTATTTCACTTAGCATAATGCTTTCCAG
>PVKM010017400.1:0-25952 GCA_004027735.1 Carollia perspicillata
AATAAATGGAAGCATGTACCATATTCATGGATTGGGAGAATTAACATCACTAAAATGTGCATACTATCCAAAGCAATCTATAGATTCAACAAAATCCTTATTAATATACCAATGGCATATTTCACAGATATAGAACAAACATTTAAAAAATTTATATGGAACCATAAATGACCCTGAATTGCTGGAATTTTGGGAAAGAAGAACATAATAGCAGGGATGACAATACCTGATATCAATAGTATTACAAGACCATTGTAATCAAAACAGTCTGGTACTGGCATTAGAACACACACATAGATCAGTGGAACAAAACAGAGAGCCGAGAAATAAACCCAAGTCTCTATGGTCAATTGATATTTGACAAAAGGGGCAGCAACATAAAATAGAGTAAAAATAGCTTCTTCAACAAATGGTGTTGGGAGAGCTGGACAGCTATGTGCAAAAATTGAAAGTTGATCACCAAATTACACCATGACACAAAAATAAACTCAAGATGGAGAAAAGCCTTAAATATAAGTCAAAACACCATAAAAGTCCTAGAGGAGAACATAGGGAGGTAAATGTCAGATATTCCACACAGCAACATTTTCATCGATATGTCCTCTAGAGCAAGGGTCATAAAGGAAAGAATAAACCAACAGGACTTCATCAAAATAAAAAGCTTCTGCATGGCTAAAGAAAACATCAGCAAAATGAAAAGGGAACCAACTGTATGGGGAAATATATTTGCAAACGATACCTCAGACAAGGGTTTGATATTCAAAATATATAAAGAACTCACATAACTACACTCCAGGAAGACAAACAACCCAATTAAAAAATGGTCAAAGGACCTAAACAGACACTTCTCCATGGAGGACATACAGAGGGCCCAGAGACATATGAAAGGATGCTCAGTATCAATAGCTGTTAGAGAGATGCAAATTAAAACCACAATGAGATACTTCTTCATATCAGTCAGATGGCCATCATAATCAAATCAACAAATAACTGCTGGCAAGGTTGAGGAGAAAAGGCAACAATAGTACACTGTTGATGAGAATGCAGCCTTGTGCAGCCACTGTGGAAAGCCATATAGAATTTCCTCAGAAAACTGAAAATGGAACTGCCTTTTGACCCAGGAGTTCCACTGCTGGGATTATATCCTAAGAATCCTGAAACACCAATTCAAAAGAATCTATACACCTCAATGTTCATAGCAGCCCAATTTACAATAGCCAAGTGTTGGAAGCAAGCTAAGTGCCCATCAGTTAATGAGTGGATAAAAAAGCTGTAGTACATTTACACAATGGAATAATACCCAGCAGAAGGAAAGAAGGACCTCCTTTGGGACAGCATGGGTGGATCTGGAAAACATTATTCTAAGTGAAATAAGCCAGGCAGTGAAAGGCAAATAGCATGTGATCTCACCTTTAAGTGGAACTAATCAACAAAACAAACAAGAAAGAAAATATAACCAGAGACATTGAAGTTAAAAACAAACTGACAGTAACCAGAGGATAGGGGATAGGGAAATAATGTGTGAAAGAAGGGAAAGGGTCATCAATGAACATGTATAAAGGACACATGGGAAAAACAAAAAGGGGTTAGGATCAAGTTTGGGAGGTGGGCATAGGTGGGGAGGGGGAGAATAGAGACAACTGTACTTGAACAATAATAAAAAATGCCATCTGCATAAAAATGAGGCTTAAGTGAAGATGTTGTTCAGAAAGATTAATCTGGCTAAACTGTCCAGAATGGACTGGAGTGGAGACTGGTAGCAGAAGGACAAGTCAGGAAAATTACTGAATCAATTCAAGTAAAATGTAATGAAGGTTTGAACATGTGGAAATAGAAATATTTCACACTCTATGCAGGATTTGGATACCTAGATTAGAAAGTAGCTTATACAAAGGAATAATTGTATTTTTATGTTCTAAGATTCAAGCATAACAGATATAGTAATAAAATTAAAAGTGGCCAAAAATGTTAAATCTTGATATATTAAAAACAAATTTACTCTTCAGCTTCTTTAAACATTCATTGAACTGTTTCTCATAATGTTTCAAGAAATGACATTGACAACATGTATTTGACAACAGACTTACCAAAAATAAATACAGCAAATTTTAACAAGCTTGATTGGGAAACTTTCAGTTCCCTCCTACTTGGGAGATTCCTGACAGTAAAAATAATACTCATGTACTGCTAGTTATACAAAGCAGTCGATTGCTCTTTATGTAGTTAGGTTAATGATAAGACATACTCGATGAATAAAATCAGCTTTAAAGAGAAGCTGCTGCTCCAAACATGCCTAGTTGCAGACCAAATCTTTGTTCAAGTCATTTATTTGGAAATGATCTCAGGAAGCAAGAGTGAAGACATGGGGTGAGTGAGACTGAGAAGGAGCATAAGCTGTTATAAAATGTACTGGATGTTATTTACCACTATTGTCTAGCTCCCTTACAAACTGTTTTCCCAAACACTAGCTTCTGTGTGTTTTGCTTTTAATGATTCATACCTGCAGCCTTCTTTATTGATGTACCCTTGAACTATTAGAGTTGCCTTCTCTGGAGACATTGAGAGCTAGAAGTGCTGGAGAATTTATGTGCCCTTGCCCCCACCATGCCCAAGGGTACTGCATAGCGAAAGGCTGACTGGTACAGGAGTCCAAAAGTCCAGTCCCCCTGCCTTGAGGTGGGGCAAACTTTGGTGTAATACACATTCCAAAATTCCCCAAGGTTGGGATTCACCTGAAATCTCACCCTTGGTTTGTTTCTTCCCCAACTCTGCTCTGCTTCCCCCACTCCCTGACAGCTTCCTAATGGGATCACTTACTTTCTAAAGAAAGATCACTGGCATGTGAATTTTCATCTCAGGGACTGCTTCTGGAGACAGCACCAAAACCTAAGGATAGATTATATTAAGGTTGCCTCTGTAGGGAACCGGACTGCTATTCTCCCAGGACTTCACAGAAGCATATAGAAAATAAAATGAAGATACCATGCCTTATTCCATCCAGTTTATAATTCATAGCAAGGCTTCTTACTTTGTCTTTCTAAGAATATTAATATTCCAATAAATTTTAAAGCATTATGAGAAATATCAGTCTTTTACAAAACTCATTTTTTCTGCACTGTACATCTCAATAATGAGATAGAGCATGAGACATTTCATTTACTAATGTCTTAGTGTATGTTTTCAGTTACAAGGTTTAGTGAAAATAGTATTTATTATATGTGATAAGATAAAAGCAGTATATAAAAGCTTAACAATATTTTAGTTTTCTCAGTCCTTTCTGGATATGTGATACTACAAGAGGTGCTTATAAGTGAAAAAAGTAACAGGAATAATAAATTGCCATTTTACAAATTTTAGTAAAGCCTTTTATTATGATGTACTCCTCAGAAAATGAGAAAGTGAATGTCTGAATTGACTGAATAACGAACCCATTTGGAAATCATATGCTTTCCAATTCTTTCTTTTGAAGTGATTTAAAGGTAAAATTAATTAAGTTATCAAATTATACATCATTAAAAATCTGGGTATATGTCTAAAGAAACTCAAGACACTAATTTGAAACAATATGTGCACCACTATGCTCGTTACAGCATTATTTATAATAGCAAAGCTCTGGAAGCAACCCAAGTGCCTAATAATAGGAGAGTGAATAAAAAAGCTGTGGTACATTTACACAATGGAATATTACTTGGCCATAAATAAGAATGGAATCTTACCATTTGCAACAGCATGGATGGATCTAGAGTGTATTATAATAAATGAAATACCAGTAAGTCAATCCAAAAAAGACAAGTGTCATATGATTTTACTTATATGTGGAATCTAAAGAACAATATAAATGAACAAATAAAACAGAAACAGACTCATAGAGATACAGAGAACAGACTGATGGTTAGTAGAGGGGAAGATGGTTGGGGGACTGGGTGGAAAAGGTGAAGGGATTGAGAAGTGCAGATTGGTAATTACAAAATACTTATGGGGATGTAAAGTACAGTATAGGAAATACAGTAAAAAATATTGAAGTAATTATGTATGGGGCCAGTTGGGTACTGGAAATATTAGAGTGGTCACTTTGTAAAGTATATGCTTGTCTAATCACTGTACCATACACCTGAAAACTAATAACAAATAATACTGAATGTAAACTGTAATTGAAACAAATTTTAATTAAAAATAAAAGATAAAAATATGCTTTCTGATAATATAACCACTAGTTGACTTTTAACATATATCTTGGAATGGAGTAACTTTGCTATAACAAAATGATTTCTATTCACTTACTTACATAGGTGAACAAGGTTTCTCAGTCATTATAAACGTAATACAAATTTTCTGTAACCTTTTAAGAATATTGGGTATATTATTTAGTTCATCTCATGAAGGCTTATTCTGTGCCCACATCCAGTACACTCTCTGAAAACTGCAGTGAAGAGTGACTCTGTACTACACATTTTTTGTTTGTTTATTTTTGTTTTTCTTACTGTTAAGCAAGGTGGTATAACTTGGGTTGTATTTCTACTATTTATGGGTCACAGAGAGACTGGTGACCTGTTTACTAATTATAAAAAGAAGTAGCAGAGGGTCCTTTTATGACATTTTTTCTGCAGACAAAGTAGCATTAGCTCCATCACTTTGAAATGACTTGGCAAGATGCCTTCAATACAAAGCCAGTGTCTGCTGTACAATTAGGGAGCTCTAAGGCACCAATAAAAATTTAGTAATGCATATATTTCCTTGAGTATCTGACATTCTTAGCATCTTCAGTTATACATATTTTAGGAAAACAATCTTTAAAAAACATACTACCCATGGTAACCAGTCACATATTAATTGGGAGTTGGGATTTCCCAAAATTAACTGAATTTTACTTATCTTTTTGTTATACTTCATACAAACAAGAGTTCATCAATATAACCATTGTAATTCATTGTACTTGTTCATATCTTAACACTGCTAAAGCCAGAACAAAAACAGTGAGAAATGCCTTGTTATAGTAAATTTTATTTTTTAGAAAATATTGTAATCATTGCAAAGAAAATGTGAGAATTAAGTTGATGGTAAACTAGACTGTTTGATTTCAAGTGCCCCTGAGAGAATGAAGAAGAAAGAAGCGGGGAAATAATCATGCCACATTTGACTCCAGGAAATAAACAGCTTCATCATTCATCAGTGCCTAAAATATGTGTGAGTGAACATTAGAATTGCAAATGAATTGGGGAAGGAAAGAACTCTGCTTTTACATGATTTTGTTTTGTATTGGGCTAGGGGATTTTTTCTACTATAAACTAAGAATGAATTCCCAACTTTAAGCAGAGGCATGGGGAAGAATTAACCTATTCATGATGTGATAATTAAATAGATGCATTGTTGAAAACCTGTCTCTTTTTAAATCACACAAATGAAATCTAATGAACTTGATTAGTTAGAAAAAGAAATTGCATTAGTGGCAGAAAATATCTTATCACAAATATACACTTAATTCATAAACCATGGAACTTTGTATTAAACATGTTCAGGCTCCAAAGTCCTTGGGTTGTATATTCAGATGAGGAGTCAGATACTGCCTGATTAAATTATCAAGTCTTGGGATGCTGACCTACATGGTTTGATTTTAAGTGCCCCTGAGAGAATGAACAATGATCAGTAACTTCCTACTTTATAATGCCTCCCAATTGCTGATTCTTAATTTTTTAACAGAGGCTACAAGGACATTTCCAACTTTATTATTACTATGTTTTGGTTTTTTTTATCCAATCTTATTTGTTGTTGTTGTTGTTCAGTTACAGTTGTTTCACCTTTTCCCCCATTGCTCTCCCCTGCCCTGTCTGCAGGCATGATGCATCTCCTCCTCAGTCCATACAGTAGACTGCAAAGGGAATTAGATGGAAACAAATCTGAGTATAGAACTCAGTTCTTCTAAATGTGTGACCTCAGGCAAGTCACTCTAGGACTTGGGGCTTGGATTTGGAGTTCTATTACCATTTACAAAGGATTTAATGTTTTTATTCACCCCTAATGTATTTGCTTCATAAGTCCTAGAAGACATCTCTTGGCATGGTTTTTTTTTTTTTTACAATGGCACACAAAGACTTAGGAAAGTGAGATATGCATGCCTGTAATATGTGGCTCTTCTCTTGCTTGAAAACCTTGTATTAACCTCATTGGAGGAAGCTACCTTGCAAGGGGGTGCCAAGTTTCATCAAAACCTACTGCCACCACCTCCATTGCATCCAAGCCCATAATTGCAGTCCTATCATAGCACACTCAGAGGGAGGGACAAGTGCAGAGATGGAGAGGGGAAGAAATACCTTAAACATTGGTAAAATGGCAAGGTTTTTGCTAAATTCTATCAGCAATAATCTGGAAAATACATATATGAGAATGAATTTTAAAGGGATTAAATATAACATTGGTTAAATACATCTAGTGATGTGGACCCTGACTCATGGGGTCCACCACATTGGGGATGAGGCATGAGAAATTCACATGGACTACCGAGTCCTGTGGAGGAAAAGGGACAGCATGGTTTCTTTCTCAAAAGGAGAAAAAATGATGGCCCTCACTGTGACAGGACTTTATTTCTTTTCTGGGCATATTACATGATACTCCTCATTTAGTATGCACAGGTTCACTTTAGGTGGTTACCTTTTACAGAAAACACAGGAGATGCTGCTGCTAATCACATCACAGAAGAAGGATAATTGCAAATACAAAGGGGAAAGTGGTTGAACTGGTTACACTCATCCTTGGAAGGTTTAGCATAGACTTTAGGAAGTTACAGTAAGTACTTGCTGTCTCAGTTCAGGGTGAGGGAGTTTTAGCAAAAGCAAGTCTCAAAGCAGTCTAGGTACAATGCAGGCCTGATTCCCCACAGGAGAACCTATCCGTGGGCATGGGTCCTATGCATCTTCAAGTGGGAGCTGGGCCCACACCATGGAGAATGTTCTATATTCCCCCCCTTGTTTTTAGATAGGACCACTATAGATCCCACAAAGCTTGCTACTTGCTGGGCTCTCACATGACCCTGGGAAAATAATTTGCAAATGTGTCAAAGTACACAGAACATTATTATAATCAGTAAGCAATCAGTGGTTCCAAGGACTCACATTCTCAGATTAAGCCCATCAATCATTGTCAGGCAGTAATGATCAAATAGATAACATTCAAAGAACTCTGAGGGCCTATTTTGAGTCAGGGTCAGATAGCAAAAGGGCCATAAAACTTTGGGGAAACAAACTCATTTCAGGCTTGGGCCCTTATCATTTAAATTGAGGGTATTAGCAAAGCAGGTTTCATTGAATTTTATGCATTCTTTCTTAGACCTGATTGCCCAGGGAGCCTGCCCTTTCTAGCACAGGGACACATCCACCTCTGGCATTATTTCAGGCTTAGGTCTAGCAGGGGAAATAAGGCAGCAAAGAGATTTGGAGACTTCTTGCAGACAGAATGAGGACTCGGGCTATGTCAAAGCCAAGGGGCGAGGGTCTATCACCCTCTTTCTCCATAGCCCCCTAAGTCCTTCCCTGAGGGTCTCCTTGTGATCGTGCCTGTCTTAGGTCATCCTTCCCTTGGGGAATCTTACCCATCATTGGCTAACTGATTAAGCATTGGGGGCCTGGCAGGGTGAAGTAAGGTGGTCAGAGGCAGTGCTCTTGCCAAGGAGATAAGCTTTGTCTCCTCAGTGGCTTAGGGTCCCAAGGTCTCCCACTCAGCCTTAGCCATGGGGGGTTACAGTTTCTGAAACCAGGCAGGGTGGTTCCCAACATCTAATCTCCCCCTTTTTTGTTTGTGAATGCAATTGCAGCTGTTGAGCCTATGAAACCCACTATTTGCTGTTTCCCCACACAATCTTAAGAAAATAACCTCTATATATACCATAAAGCACTAATAAGGATTAAGAGAAGAAGGCATCCAAGGACTACCATGACCCAAACCCATAAATTCAGTCCATTGAACCAGTTTTTAGGGTTCAGCCATTGAACATTATGGGACACTGATGGGTTGTTGCCCTCTGCAAGAGGCACTTGACCTTTGGCCCCTGTCATTGGGGCAGGGCCCATCCTCCTCCATTGGCAGACTCAGGCTTGTGAGAGATGGTGTGGGTGTTCTTTTCCTTCTGGTTATTCAGGGTCAGCTAGGCCATCTGGTCTGTCAGTTGATCAGTTCTGGGTTCCATGTAGCAGAGCTTGTTGTCTATCTTGCTCATGATAAGGCTTTACTCTTTTAGCTGGTAGCCAGACAGGATATGTAGGGATGGAAACACACGCAGACCCTCTTCCCCGTGTTAAGAGATCTACAGGGCCCTGCCAAGAGCCATCTCCCAGTGAATCTCTATATAAAACCTGAGGATAATATGACTTTGGCTCTTTCTTCTGAAAATGTTTCTCAATTGGAGTACAGACGGATTCATCACAATTTAGAAAATTATAGGTAAACAGGGCTAACATCATCAAATTTTGGGGGAAAGGACTCATGACTCCCCCTTTTTCTGTTTTTTAAGATGATTTTTAAATGTATGATGAGCCTGTTCTGCAATTGCCTGACCTATTGGATTGTAAGGTATTCCTGTTTTATGTTGGATATTCCAATGCTGAAGAAAAACCTGAGTAGAATGGGCAAGGTATTGAGGTCCATTATCAGTTTTAATTTCCTGAGGCTGTGCTAAATGATTAAAGTCCTCAAGCCAATGGGCTTGTATATTTTTAGCAGATTCTCCTGATAAGGCAGATGCATGTAGGTCACCAGAGTGAGTATCAATAGAAATATGAATGTATTTGAATTTTCCAAAGGGAGTGTAATGAGTGACATCTGTTTGCCAAATTATTTGAGAAACTAGTCCTCGAGGATTAACTCTTGTAAATGGGGGGGTGCCTTGCTAAGGGCTTGGCAATCAGAACATTCTTTAATAATTTCCTTAGCTTGGAAAGACAGGCCCCCTGCTGTTCCTGCATGCTGCGATGAGTTTAAGCAGGAAGTTAATTGCCCCGTTGTTCTCAGGACCTGGTAGCTCCTAGGTTCAGAGTTTTCAAGAAAAGTGAGAAAGGTGGGTGGGGGCGGGCTGCTCTACCTAAATATGTTTTAGACAAAAATGGTTGCATACCAAGGGCCTTTTGTGACTCAATTGACTAACTGTTCCCTCTGGGAGAATAGCCAGTTCTTCACCAAGGAAATGATCAGTATTTATAGATACTGAGCTAAGAAATAATACTTAGTCTTCCATGGAGAAGGGCTAGTTCTCCCTGGGAGACAGTACACCTATATTTCATTTTTACAATAAAGGGTCATGGCTCTAGCATAAATAGGGAGGATTCTTAATATTTTTTTAACACGTCACACGCCCCATCCCACTTAGAGCATGCTTTAGATTGACAAATTTATGAACACATTCATAACTTTTAGAAACAGTTCTTTCTCCACTGGCAAGTACATTTATTTTATTTATTTTTTGGTTAATTCTTATTGATTATTGCATTCCTTGAGTGTGCTCAGAAGTGAGCTGTCTCATTATCTGGTGCCCTTGACAACTTTAGGGAGGCTGGAGAAGAGGGAGGAAAAATGTTAAGCTCCACACAGCTTGTTCCCAGGACTGGAGCAGTCCCTGGGGCTCCATAAGGAAGATTCAGAGTGATTAAAAGACACATTTTCTCATTGTTTTTCTTCCTGCGCTTTTTACTGTCTTAGGGAAGTGAGATCTTTTTCCTTCTTTAAACAATCAATTTAAATTATTTTCTGAGTAGAATCTCTATGATGTAACAACATTAGAGATCTTGTTCTATTTACCAGAAGATTAGCAAAATATTTTGTGACTGAGCCATTCCTTTCAAAACAAAATAAAAAAAAATTTAAGCAAACCAGTATTTTCAAATTAAAGCTTCTAAAAGAGGGAGTGAGACATTAACCTTAGAATCTTATCCCACACCACCTAGTGTTATTTCAACTTCTGCTCAACTTTTTTCTAAATAAGTCTAAAAGTTCCCTTATCGGGGAGACATTCAGCAGCCCCAAAACTGCAGAACTAGTTTAAAACATTTCTTCTGTTCCCCAGAGAGCCTGTTCCCCATGGTTGAGGATTCGTAGAAACCTTTACAGAATTTTTTTAACAAATAAAAGAACCTTTTTCTGAAATTCCTCCTTCTGCAAGCACAGTGATTACAAAACCAATCTCAATTTTGCATTTTCTTCACCTGTGCCTTCAAATTCTTGTGCAGGTGGACAGAGGGAAAAAGCAAAACTGGAGGGACTGCAAGAGGCAGCTTAAAAGAAATAATAAAGCTTGTAAATTGTCCTGTTGCTAGTTGATGTTTTTTTAAAGCTGATTAAAGGGCAAATCTTTGCTCTTTTTCCCAAGCCTGGACCTAGTTGGGAGTTGTGCCATGGGGATTGGCTTGTGGGTGTTTTTACAATGTTGCGGAGAGCACCGTGTGGCTCTTAACTGCTTGACCTGTGCCCGCGAGGTTGAGGCAAAAGCTTGGGAGAGAGGGCAAGGCTCCTGCTTACTAAAGAAGACAGTTGCGAGCTCTGGCTACTGTAGCTCAGTGGATTGAACATGGGCCTGCAAACCAAAGGAGTGTGGCTTAATTCCCAGTCAGGGCACATGCCTGGGTTGCAGGCCAGTTCCCAGCAGGGGAAGCACGAGAGGCAACCATACATTGATATTTCTCTCCCTCTCTCCTTCCCTTCCTTTCTAAAGATAAATAAATAAAATAATAAAAAAAGAAGACAGTTGCGAAGTGGTAGCAAGAGAGTGTGACCTAGGAAGAAAACCCCTTTCCTCTGAAATCCAACACACCCTACGACCTAACCAAAAAGCACTCAGTGTCATCAGCTCTTACCTGGGCTGATGCATGTGTACTCCCACCAAGTTAGTGTGTTGTCCTCAATGATGGCTCTTAGCCCTGGGTCCCTGTTTATGGGCGCCAGCTGATGCAGACCCCGGCTCTTGGGGTCCGTCACATTGTGGATGAGATATGAGAAATTCACACGGACTACCGAGTCCTGTGGAAGAAAAGGAACAACATGTTTTTTCTCTCAAGGGGAAAAAAAGCCTCAGACCCCACCAAGACAGGCCTTTATTGGGTTTCTGGACACATTACATGATGCTCCTCATTTACTATGCACAGGTTCACTTTAGGTGGTTACCTTTTATAGAAAACAAAGGAGATGCTGCTGCTAATCACATCACAGAAGAAGGATATTTGCAAATGCAAAGGGAAAAGTGGTTGCACCAGTTACACTCATCCTTGGAAGGTTTAGCATGGATTTTAGGAAGTTACAGTAAGCACTTGCTGTCTCAGTTCAGGGTGAGGGAGTTTTAGCAAAAGCAAGTCTCAAAGCAGTCTAGGTACAATGAAGGCTTGAATTCCCCATGGGAGAACATATCCATGGGCATGGGTCCTGTGCATCTCCGAGTGGGAGCTGGGCCCACACCATGCAGAATGGTCTCCTATGATGTATTTTTAAGAAATTTTTCTTCATCCAAATACTCACAAGTTTGGATAGCCCAGACAGTTTGGGCTCCATTTGCTACCTGAAACACCTGGAAGTATTTGACTAAAACCTGAACACAAGAGTGGACTATAAGTTGAAATACCAGAAGTAGCCTGAAGAAATTCAAAAAGGCTTAGAAAGAGAGGAATGTTGGAGTGAATCTGTGTGTGCTTTTTTTTCCCACTTCTCCAATTTTACTCCCTGGCAAGGCAAAAATGATATAGTTCTTTCTCAAGGCACTGAGAAATGCAAGGGTGGGCAAGATTTGAAAACTCTTATACCTATCTCCTTCAGGTTAGCAATAATGGTGGGAAATGCTGCCATTGAACTGGGCTTTCTCATTTCATTTGGAATGATGGAATCCCAGGATGGTAAAGGCAAAGGGGAGCCATTTATTTTATATGTATTTTAAAGATTTTATTTATTTTTAGAGAGAGGGGAAGGGGAGGAGAAAGAGAGGGAGAGAAACATCAGTGTGTGGTTGCTTCTCACATACCTCCTACTGGAGACCTGGTCAGTAACCCAGGCATGTACTCTGACTGGGAATCAAACCAGCAACCCTTTGGTTTGAAGGCCCAACCTCCATCCCCTGAGGTATACCAGTGAGGGCAAAGGGGAGCCATTTAATTACTAGAGACAAAGTGAGTGTGATTACTGTAATAAGCAGCAGAGCCAGAACAGCAATCAGAAAGTTTGTCATGTAGGGATCTTTGGGAATGGCTAATTAATCTCGATGTGCCTAGGCTTGAAAAGAAGTTATCATCTTATTGCCACAGTTTAGCTTCCTCAGGACCAAACTGTGAGACAAGATTTGCATTTTGAAATTTTACTGGGAATTTCTATTGGAGGATTAAAGGATGCAGAATTAGGCAGAGGGAGAAGTTGAACTGTTATGCAGTCACAACAGAGTCTGTAGTCAATTCTACAGTGAGCGCTGAAGCTGAGATGGGCCTGCAGAGTGTTCTGATTTAGAGGAAGCTGCCTGGCCTTTATATTCCTGCACTAACCAGTCATTCAATATAGGCTCCTCTGGGAAGGGACATGGTCTTGGGCAAGGAAGATCTGTCTACTGGCCCAGGCAAGCCCCAAAGAGGGATGCAGTTGAGAACTATTGACTGCCAACACTCTTAACAAAGGGGAATGAATGCTTTAGTATTAAAAGTACAGGATGGTTTTTCAAGAGATGCCCCCAAATACCCATAACACCCATCGAAGTATTACAGAATCTGAATTACTAAGGGGAAAAATCTAGATAAAAAAAGAGAGACCTGACTTATCATACTGAGAATTATAGTTTCTCACCCTGTCCCCAAACCTAACTGAGCCAGGTCACAAAAACAGAGCCCTTTGAAATAGGGGATATTGGGTTCCCTAGAAGGAGGATCCCTGTGCCATTGCCATACATATGTTGTAAATTTGTCTCTCATTATTACTCCAGGGGAATTGGAGCCATTCATCAGAGTGACCATGGACTGGGGAATAGGAGATAGCCATGTCAGGGATTGCCATATAGATGCTCAGAGTTGATGGTAATTGTGAAGTTCACTATATCCTTACTAATGAGGATTGTGGCCAGAGGTTAGGTGACTAATAGAATTTTAGGCTGAGACTATGGGTATTTCCCAAATTCTGGAATTATGGCTGGGATAGACATACTCAGCATCCAGCAGAATCCCCACATGGGCTCCTATACCCATAGAGTGACAGCCATTATAGTAAAAATAAATAAGTGGAAACCCCTGGACCCTGGAACTTTCCTCTTCTACCAGGATAGCAAACCAAAAATAATATTATTTTCCTAGGGAAACTGCAAATATTGGTGTCAGCATGAAAAAAATTTAAAATGCTTAGAAAGATGATTTTTATCACATTCTCACTTGATTTGTCTGTCTTATACAAAGGGCATCTGAGTCTTGCAGAATGGGTGTGGATAATCACACAGGGAATTGGGTGTTGACTCTCATTTCAGCAATTGCTCCATATGTGATCTCTTCTCTAGACCAGTTATCACAGTACTTGGAACCTACCTGGGCAGTAGTAGCTTCTTCCTGACCTCTGGGAAACACCTCCTTCCTCCTTTTGCTCCTGAGTCTATCCAACCCTTTTATAGCTTAATTTCACATATGGAATCTCTCTTCTGCTTGAAACACCTAGAGTGGAGTTGCAGGTTGAATTCCCTGGGAAGCAGGCTAAAACATAGATTAACATACAGGGTATTTATAATATGCAAGGAAAGTATGAAAGCAGGATTGGGCAGAAGGAGAAATAGGGCTGCAGTGCAACCTCAATCAAAGTTCCGGTCAAACCCACATAGAACTCTGAAGCTGGAATGGTCCTTCAGAGTTGTCCCAAGATGTGAGGAGTGGACTAGGCCTTTATACTCCTATGTTCACTAGTTACTGAATGGGTAGTAGGGAGTGGTCTTAGATAAGGGGACTCTTTTTAGCTGAGGCAATCCCTATAGGAAGCTGAAAGCAGAGGACTATCCACCATCAACTGGGGGAGAAGTCTTTCAGTCTTCAGGTGGGATATGCATTATGCACAAATCACACCACCAGAAAAGTGAAGTGGAAGAAAGGAAGGTATTAGGGAGAATGAGGCGCACAGATGATAAAGAGATGATGCTTCATTTTAAGATCAGCTCATCCTCAGTAACTGGAAGACTCTTGACCAGACTCCACATTGGCCAATCCCATTGCATAAGGGGCATTTTCCCACTCAGATGATCAGGTCTCTGTATTTCTCTGTTTTCCAAGCTCATTTTTATGCATAAACAGAGAATTAAAAAACCAATATTTATGCCTATTCTTCTTATAAACTGACTATAAGCAATATAATTGCATTGTATTCTCTGTTTCCTAAACTATTTCAGGGAAAATGCTTCCAAATTAGCTCCTTTATGGCTATAATGAACATTTCCTTTGTAATTGCACTTGTCAAAACAGCCCATCCCAGATCCTCTCTCCCGACCCTGACTCTTCAGCTTTGAAGGGAAGAAATGCCAGCTAATTAGGGAGAGCAGGGGGATGGTGTTTAGAAAAACAGTTGAAGAGATGCCTTGAAAACTTATTGAAAGCAAGCTTGACCATTTTGCACCCTTCCTTAAAAATGCATGGAGATGATCCAGTTAGTTGGAGAGTTGATTTTTTTTGTAAGAAGATGAACAGTGAGAAAACATAGGCTGAAGTCTCTAAGTCTGAATATCAGGACAATCCCTAGAAAAGTGGGAAATAATGTTATGGATGACAGGAGGTAAGGGCATCGGGAATTTATCAAGAATGCTGCAACAGATTTCAGTGATGCAGAGAGGGAAATTTATGAACAAGTAACTGGGAGGAAGAAAAACTCAGAATGAAGAATGATATGAAATTTGCTTGTGCCTGAGCTGACAGGGGTGTGGAGGAAGAAAAATAGCCTATGTATATAGTCTATGTGAGATACACTGTCTCAGAAGAGGAGTACTATACGAAGTTGGCTGCTCCTATGACATCATTCTATGGACTCTAGGAAAGTGTCTCTTACCCTTTCTTCTTGCTGCCCCACAAGTACCTTTGAAATTCACCATTAGAGATTACTTACTTGTGTGTTCTTTCCCCTATAATTGTGTTTCAAAACTTACAGCACCTAGGATGAATCTGGCTTTGTGGCTATATTCTGTAAACACTTTCTAATTATTTTGAAAATGTGTGTCTCCTTAGGAGTGGAACTGTGGCATTCATGTGCAGTAAAGAATAACTTAGGTGTTTGAGAGCACTGGACATGCACCTGAAATGTGGAACATCAGTAAGAAGAGTGCCAAAAAGAGATAAAAACTCACTAATGGTTATAAAATATCTCCACATCCTATTTTTCCATGTAGCTTTAGGCCATGGGAAATAGTGTGGTGAAGTCAGTGATGTGGGTTCAAATCCCAAACTGAACTTATTTTTTTATGGTTTAATGTTATAATATTTATAACCATAAATCACAAGTTAGAAGTTATATAACCATATAACTGTAAATCACAAGTTAAGAGATGTTTTAAGTAGAAAATATCTCTCCCTTAATTCTACCATACTAATGGAGCAACTGCTTTCATTTCCTGTGTTGCCTTCCAGTGTTTTTTATAAATATTTAAAATAATGTTTTAGTAATTAAGAATATTTTATATATTTATTTTTACATGAAATAATTTTCCAGATTGTTACACAGTCTTAATTGTAGCTCATGGGTTTCTTTTCTATGATTTACTCAATTATATTCCTATAGGACAATCATGCTGGTTGGTAATTTTTGTACTATAGAGCATTCTCAAATTTAGAGAAGACAAACTACTTGGTCAAAAGTTTATAAATGTTTAGACAGCTTTTGAGATATTGGTGAATTGTTTTCCAAACTATTTGTGGCAATTTGAAATCCACCAAGCACCCTGGCTGATGTAGCTTAGTGGATTGAGTGCCAGCCTGTGAACCAAAGAGTTGCTGGTTTGATTCCTAGTCAGGGCACATGCCTGGGTTGCTGGCCAGGTCCTCAGTAGGGGGCACACAAGAGGCAACCACACATTGATGTTTCTCCCCTCTCTTTCTCTTTCCCTTCCCCTCTCTAAAAATAAATGAATAAAAGCTTTAAAAATAATAAAATCTACCAAGCATTTCCACCTCTCTTGTCAGCATTGGGTTTTATCATTTTAAAACATTCTATTATTTTAATGCTATAAAATGTAACTTTACTGTTTTACCATGTATTATTATTTTGAAGATTGGCAAGGATTAATGGGTTCCCTATATGTTTGAATTTTTTCAAAATAAAAATTTAAAAGTATACATGTAACAATTTTATGAGAAGTTGTAGGGAGAATACAAAAATCTCTACATACCTTTATCCTAATGCAGCAATTGGAAATATCTTGCCAGATTGTTTTATCATTCTCTCTCTCTCTCTCTCTCTCTCTCTCTCTCTCTCTCTCTCTCTCTATATATATATATATATATATATATATATATATATATATATATATTACTTATTACTCCTTTACTCATCAGCAGTATTGTATTATGTTACATTTCCTGAATTGGATAATTACATCATTGTTATATAAGAAAAGCTTCTTCTTTTTAGGAAAAACACATTTAGGTTTAATATCAACTAAAATTCTTATTTCAACTTTATGGATTATTTTAATAATAACTTTGAGAACAAACTTCTCTCCTGTCCAGGAACCAATTCATATATGCATGTACTTAGCTGCTATGTTTCTTTAGTTTCTTTTAATAGAGAACAGTTTTTCCAGCATTATTTGACTTTTGTGATACTGACATTTTTGTAGAGTATGGATCAACTATTTTGTGGAATATCCATCAGCGATCTGGTAATGTTTAACAGATATGTTTTTGGGAAAAAATCCTGCTATGTAGCTTTTACAAATATCCATGATATGAATATTTCCAAGGTGGCTGATGTACACCTACCAATGTGATGTTGGTGACAGTGCCACTGGAAAGAACTGTGCACAGTCAGCTCTCATAAGCTGTAGGTATGTGCCAACCATAGCAAATCACAAAATGTCCCTCAATTTGGGTTTTCTTGCTTGTTTTCTCAGAATAGGACATACATTTTTGTCAGGAATGCCAATGAAGTGATGTTATGTTCTTCCTAGTATATCATGTCAGGAGACATGTAATACAGCTATGTCCCACCTGTATTTAGAGTGAGAAAAAAGTATGGTGTGTGTGTGTGTGTGTGTGTGTGTGTGTGTGTGTGTAATGTGCTTTTATCTCCCCTGGGTATAATAAATGGATGGAAGTGAGAATAGGGAATGTTCTGTTTGAAACAGAGGAAGTCAGTTCCCCAAATTCCTATTATTCTCACATTGTAGCTGAGAGGGGGTCTGAGTTGCACAGTTTGAAAATAGCTACTTAAATGGAGGATGAGAGTTTATTTTCGAGGTGCATGGAATTCTAATTATTTATGAAGGTTATGCGATATTAATAGGAAATATTTGTTTACTTATTATTAATATATTGCCTGTCCTGTGTGCTGACCTAAATATATCAGTAGGATACACTTTCATCTATATTTATTTAGTTCAAATATGTTTTAATTAAATAGATATGCATATCAGAGATCATTTTCTCCCCATTTAATTATTTCATTTTTATTTCTTCAAGAGTGGTATACTTTGGTTCAATTTACCTGTGGCAATAACTATGTCACATAATTTACATGTATCTACTTTTGTCACCTGTGGGGGAAAAAAGATGTTGCACTCAGTGATACCTGGGTCTGTATAGGAAAGGATTTTAAAATTCTAAACCAGAGTGCTCCCAAAGGGAGAGAGACTAGCCTGAGTCATCATAAAATTACTGCAGTACTGTCACCCCATGTTCTCTAAGCTTTATATACTTCAAGTTGGGAATCTCTAAGTAGGCTCAGACCAAAGGACAGCACTTCCTCAGCTCTTATCTGTTGAAATCTGTTTTTCCCCAAGATTCACAACATTGTGACATTTTAACTTCTTTAGGTAGTCAAGGTTCTTTCTATTATTTCAAGACTTTTAATGACAAAACAATGGCTGAGCAAAAATAATGACTATACATAAGAAACATCTTATTTAGAGATAACTTGGTTTTATGAATGCTCAAATATTAGCTAAAATATAGCAATTAAATCTTTAAAACTTATGTTTTGCTCTTACAAAAAGAAGCATTATTTATACTTCAATGGACAGATAGAATTTC
Source organism: Carollia perspicillata (assembly GCA_004027735.1). Lineage (NCBI taxonomy): Eukaryota > Metazoa > Chordata > Mammalia > Chiroptera > Phyllostomidae > Carollia > Carollia perspicillata. The sequence goes on from PVKM010017400.1 coordinate 18,204, forward strand.
AACACTATAAATCTCATAAGTAGATTTTCATTCCAGTTTATAAATTATTTACATGTGTTTAAACACAAATACTCAGATGTTAATGGCAAATCTAAAAGAATGGCATGCCTATTTAATATGGACATTATTCAAGCATGCTAGAAATGATATTGATGTGAGTATTCAGTTATTCAGCTTTTCAAAGGTTGCAATATAAAAGGAATATTACTTTTTGGTTAAATACCAAGACTAAAACCAATTTTCAGTTCTCTTTAACATTCTGCCCCAGCTCCAGCCTTTTATTAAATCTTTTTTTAAATTACTTTTGAAATGCACTTTTGCTGAGAAAGCTGCCAAGGCCTTTGCCACAGCTAAAGCACCTCAAGTACAGCACTGGTGTGCCAGGCTCCATCTCCCTTTGTTGCTATTAATTCTATCTCATCTCACCTTTTCATTGGGAGAATATACACATTTCCCAGTGGATTTTCATTGCTTTCAATTTTAGGTTTGTTCATTAACTGCTCATTTTTTAATGGAGTTATAAAAATAAAGAAGCAAATTATAGAAACGAGAAAGGTGTTAGGTAAATTTGACAATTCCTACCAGGTCACATTTTGGAGGAATGGGTAACTTGAAGTACAAATAGAGGACACGAAAACCCTGGCTATTATGCATGTCAAATAGTTCTTCACAGTATCGTGAGGCCATTTAAAAAAAAAAACAAAACCAAGATAAAGGGCTATAAAAATCTTATAATCTCTATGAATGCAGAGGCCATGTTTTTTGTTTCTTATGATTTTGTGCTTAACACTTAGTATATAGATAATTACATGCAAAACTAAAGTAAACTATAGTAGCCCAATTCTTCAGGTCAAACAAAAGAACTGTCCTCATCTAAATAAAACTCTAGGGAGAGGAAACCCCATGTTTCTCATGTTTTCCCTCTTCATATTGTCTTTCTGTGATATTTTGGTGACATTCTTTCAGCAAATATTTATTGAGTGTCTTCTATATGGCGCTTGCCATAAAGATATGAACAAGCCAAACTTGATTCTTGCCTCAGAGTCTAGTTAAAGTTCAAGTCCTGGTCACTGTAACTGCTGATTGGCCTAGATAGAACAGCCTCTGCCATGTGCAAAGGGCAGACCAAGTCTTCTGATGTACCTTCTGGGAAATGGTATTACTCACATGCTGTAAACCCTCTTATGTTCTTTCAAATAATCAAAGTTTCTTGGATATAGAACCCAAATTTAAGGTTCCATTCATTTTAAATACCTTTTAATAAGATGATTTAAATTTGATGACTAATTTCAGTATGTACAAAACCAAGCAATGCTAGGATAATAATTTCTCAGTCTCCCCCACGCCCCTCTCTAAATGCCATATATTCACTGTGGACACAGGAAGAAGAAAATGTTACAAATGGCTCCATACAAAGAACAAATGGGATTATAGATTTTTTACATATTTCTCAAGTCTGTAAGTCAGTGATCTGTAGAATAGCATGTTATGAATATATTGATCATGCATACTAAAGGAAATGTTTGCAAAAATATGAAGTCATTGGTTTCCAACTACAGAAGAATTTCTTAGGTAAAACACAGTCTTCCTTCTCATATAAATACTTGCCTTCTTCACTTCTTAGATGATTTCAAATGAATCAATTTTCAATGAGCTATAATTTTTAGAGGCTGAGATGTACATTAGAGGGATTATTTTAGAAAAAAGCTAATTTGATTTTTCCTATATTATTCAGGGCCCCAAAAGGAAACAGATGATGCTCTTGAATTATGATAATTTAAGGAGAGATTAATAAAGGCACTATTTATGAAGATGTAGGTGGGATATACAGGAACCATAAAAGATTCTATAGGAGCCATAGACTTTAATGCTGGTAGCCACAAAGATGTTACTATTGCCTCACCTAAAGGGAGATGAGAAAGCACTTACTGGAGGGACAAATGGAAAATATCCTGATGCACTTCTGTATTAATTACCAATTAATTTAGGCTGTAGCCAAGAGAGATGCAAAATAACCTTTTTTGCTTGAGTTATACCTTCAATTTTATAGATTTATGTATGCCTCCACTGAGACTGTTTTGCACAAGGATCTATTTGGTGTGAATAAAACAGACAAAATTACTACCCTCTTTGAACCTACATTCTATCAGTAGCTATTTCTATTAGTCAGGAATCATTTAGTTATAAGAGAAAGTCATTCAAGTTAGAAATAAAATAATATATATGTTGTTAGAAATCATTCTCAATCATAAATCTGTAAGGCAACTACTCTCTGAGCTCTCTATTACACCTCTCTTCTTTCTCCTCTCTCCCCTCTCTCCTCTTCCCTATCTTCCTACCTATTTTCCTACTTACTTCTATCTCAATCCCCACATCTCCTGTTCACTGGAAGAGAAAAATGGTTTTGGCTCTCTACATATCCTTCTGAATCTATTCTCTTTTCTGTATTAGGCAGGCTTCATTTTAAGGGCTCTTATTTTCTACTTTTTCATATTTTAATTCGCATGTACCTTGGTATCCACTCTTGGATTTACTCTTTTTGGGTAAGAAATACTACATTATTTATTTAATTCTACATCAGTTTTCTTAAATTTGGAGTGCTCATAGAACTGTCTGTAGACCTTGTTGGAATTGCAGAAGTATAGATGATACCCCCATGGAGAGTGATCATAAATGTATCAGTTTCCTAAGACTGCCATAACAAGTATTACAGACTGGGTGGCTTAAACAAGAGAAATTTATTATTTCACAGTTCTAGAAGCTAGAAGTCTGAGATCAAGATGTCTAGGGAGCTAGAGAAGGATCTGTTCCTCTCTCTTAACCTTTGGTGTTTCCTTAGTTTATGGCAGCATAACTATTGTTTTCACAGGGTGCTGTCCTTGTGCAAGTGTTTGTGTCCAAATTTACCCTTTTTATAAGGATACCAGTCATATTGGACTATGGGACTGCCATACTCTTACTTAAGAATTACTTAAACAACCACATCTGCAATGACCTTATTTCCAAATAAGGTCATATTCTAAGGTATTGGAAATTAGAACTTCAACATATGAGTTATGAGGGGGACACGATTCAACCCATAAGTATAGGTAGATTAGCAGAAACTGACATTTTTATATGCTGCATTGGAAACCTCTTAAACTGCTGCTTATAATTTTGGCCCCATCTTGGACTCCAGTAGCCTGATGCTAAGTAGTTCTAAGCAGATTTTGGTTCATTTCATACAGTTGCACCTGGACAACATCTCAGCCCCCATCAGTATCACATACTTCTTGCACCAGCTTTCTCTAACACAATAGTATGGAATGCCTTCTGCAGCCCACTCAACAGTTTCACATGAATAACTCAGAAGTATGGAAGAACTAATACCCCATGGGTGACCCTTGACCAGTGGGAGATGAAATATAATGAATAAAAGCTTCTGACTCTCATCCTCAGGTAAACAGGTCTGAGACTCATTCCATTAGGGATTTTAGAACCACCAGTCACCAATAGCAGTGTCCAACTTGATAATTCATGCTTGTATTGTTTTTCCTCTTTCCATTTTATTCCTTTAAACCCTAACTCCTGCTTCCTGACTTCACTTCCCAAATAAACTACCTGTATCAAAATCTTTGCATATGGGAGACACTGACCTAAGATACAAGCTTTCCAGGTGATCTTGATGTGAGCAATACATGAACAAATCTTTGAGAAATTCTCCAAGATTCTGTGCAGAAAAGAATGTTTTAAAATCATACTTTAATATATTTGTTAACTATAAATATGGAACAGAGATCCTGTAGTCAGGGTCTATATGAGCAGAACAGTAAATCTCAGAATGATGAGCAAACCACCTTCTGTGACAGAAGCTAACATGTACCCAGGTACTATGGGTAGCACTGTCTGTTCTCAGAAAATAATTGGGTGATGGGTCAATGTGACTTAATTTTCAAAGCTTATTAACTCTGTACACTCACAAATTTAGTTTGGGGCCTTGCAAATGTGGGTATATACTGCCACCCCTTCAATGAAGCAAGGTCTTTTGAGGCTCCACAGATGGCCAAGAGGTGAGAAAGCCAGCAGAAAGTTTGTCACTGAGAATTCTATACCAGCCTTGAAGCCTCATTTGAATTAACAACAAATTTTCAATGGCCCTTAACTTAGTGGAACAGATATTCTAACCTGCACTTTCTATTTCTGCTAGTAGGTTGACAGGAGGGCCAGTTCTCTGTGACACTGACTTGCCAATTTAAAAAGGCAAACAATTGCTAACCAGAATGGCCAGCCAAGCAGAATGGATGACAACTCTGGACTCTGAATATCAGGATTTAAAATCATGCCAGAGCAGTTAGACACATTTGGGGGAAAAGTCCCTGGGGGAAAATAGAAATACAGTTGACTTTGAACAACACAGGTTTGAACTGCATGGGTCCACTTATATTTGTTTTTTTTTTTTTCTCCAAGAAACATACAGTCCACCCTAGCCATTATAGCTTCATTGGTTGGAGCATCATCCTGTAACCAAAGGATTGCAGTTTGATCCCTGGTCCAGGTGCTACAGGAGGCAACCTACCAATGTTTCTTTCTCATATTGATGTTTCTTTCTCTTCCTTCCTCTTTCCTTTCCTTTCTTTCTAAAATCAGTGAAAAAGTGTCCTCAGAGACACACACACACACACACACATACACATACACACACGTATGGATATATATATCTGCCCAAGTTTCTACAGAGAGTCTACTGTATACATGTATACTTTGTTGTATTGCATTTTATATAAGGGATTTGGGCATCTATGGATTTTTATATTCTCTGGGGGTTTTGGAAACAATTCCTCACTGATACTGAGGGATGAAGGTAGTTAAGCTTTTGGGGAGTCAAAGTTATATGCAGATTTTTGACTGCATGGGTTTGACACTCCTAATCCTTCCCCCTGTTTTTCAAGAATCAATTATAATAAACTGAGGAAGATAAATGAAAAAAATTAATTTATATGTGTATATGTGTGTGTGCATTTCTGTGTTTATAAAATGGCATCATTATTTTAACCAAGGACTGAATGTTTAATGTTCCAAAGACTTGTTTCTGCATGGATGGCTCAACATGGAGGAAAAGAGTGAATAAGAGAACATGAGAACATTACAGGAGCTCACCAGGGAGGCTGTGCTTAAGCAAAGACCCTAAGTCTATGGGGAATGTAGCTAGCCATTGAACAGATTTTATACTACCCATGTTGCACTTGAAAGGGTTTGGACTTGGGAAGATGTGGCCTTATATCATAGCTCCCCCATTTACCAGCTGACTTAACCTCTCAGAGTAATACTATATTACAGGGTTTTTGGATTAAATGAGAGATTGTATAAAAGGCACACAGCTTAATTCTTAGCCATTCAATAAATTATGTACATTACAGCAATTTTTATGAAAAAACTATTTTCATGGAGTATAATTTAGTATACACAGGTTACATCTTGGGATTTTGCATAAGCAACCTGAGTTCCTGAGGTGCCTAAAGAACTTAGTCATATAGCAGTCATTGAGCATAGACCACAAGTACAAATTAGAAGGAAACATTGTATGTATACAGGATGATTAAACACATGCATTTATGTATATACTAATAATATAATGCATACCTTTTCCTATATTTTTTATTTTTAACAATATACTTTTTAAAAATCTCTGTTCTTCTTTGTCTTTTTCTTTTTCATGGTTGCAATATCATCTTAGCTCTAAGAGATGTTGATAGATTAATCAGGAAGAAGAAAAGTTAGACAAAGTACCTGTTTCATGTAATTTCTTTTTTTATGCTTATCTGGTGATCCTTAGTTGTCTACTTACATTTATAAGAGGGATACTAAAAAGCTGATTGGAAGCTTTTAGCACAAGTAGAATTTGTCCATTGTAAATGTCACTGTATAGTTATCTGGATGAGCCATTTCTTTGAGAGAAACTTTGACTAGTTTTTTTTTTTTTTCTTGTGCTGGTCATATGCCTTAGATAAGGCCATTCTGGTTGCTTCCCTTGAGGGTAAAATCATCATGACCAGTATTCTGAGGGCAGAGTAGAGAAGAAGTCTGGGGACACCTCACCATCCAGTATTAATATACTCAATTAATTAATGTGTTTCCACTTCGGCTGAACTGCAGGACACCAGAAATAAAGACCCTACTTTTTCCCTTTGGAGAGAATTAGTCTCCAATAATGTTCTGAGGTCAATAGAGGTTTCAAGGAGCGAAGGCATAGATCTGGGGACCTAATCACTGCTTAAATAGATTTTAAACTCATCTTTGTTATTTTGGATGTTTTGCCAATGTTTCTAACTTCTAGAGGGGTACATAATGCTGCCATCAGCAATTTTGTTGTGTGAATTGATGTACTTTGCATTACTTCCTCACTGTAGGCTTAATATTTAGTGTTCTTATGCCTCCTAAAGTTCTTTACCTTTGCTTGCCCATCAGGTTTCCAGTTTCCAAAATTATATTACTGTCTTGTCCTCTCCTGTTTACCTAATCCTTGTGGTTTTATAACTTGAAAAATATGTTATTTAGGTGAGTTCATTGAAGGAAATAAAATGGATTTTTTTGTTTTGGACTATGTACTTGAACCTGGGATTCAGTGCAACTACATTCATTGTCTCATATCTGGATAGAACATCTGTGAGTGTTCTCTTTCATAAGTCCCCCATGTGACTAGTTTAATGACATATCAACTGTCTTCATCTGCTGTTTCCCTTCAAGAGTATGTCATACAGAACAGTTAAATTAATGCCTCAGAACTGCTCCTAAATTCTGCTATGTGTAATAATGTTAGACAAATACAATGACTAGAAGGGAAAAGGCATTGATATATGTGTATACACAGACACACTCAAGCTTTGTTTAATGCCTGATATAGGATGTGCTCTCAGTTCTCATTCTGCTTACTGACCTGAACTTCAGTGGTCTGAAGGCAAGCTCATACACCCACTTCCTGGTGATGAACTTTCCTATGCAAGCTGATTCTTATTCAGGCACATGTGTTGCAGTTTCCCCAGGAAGCTCAGCAAATACATGTTGTTGTCCTTTCAAAACCTCTGATCCAGACACTTTCTCTTTGGGATATGCTGCCCTTGTTGCCCCTTCCCACAGTACATTGAAATCTCAGAGGAAGATAGGACTAAAAAACCCTTTTGATCTATTCCAGGGTTGCTGCAATCTTCCCATTGTCATTGCCAGCAGTCATGCCTCCTGTTTTTTTACTGATCTCCAGAAAAGAAAAAAAAAAAGATATTACAGATGTTTCTGAAGAACCAAATTTCTTAAGCTTGTTTACCATTTCTCCCAGTGTCTGTATCAATAAACTCCACCACATAATCCCTGAATAGAAGCTATTATTTAACCCCTCTGGCCTTCGGTTTCTCTATGACATAAGAAATTGAGAATCTATGATCCCTTCAAAACTTCAATAATGGCTCTTTATCTTCTTGTACACTCAGAATGGACTAGGGAATATCTATATATACAAACAGATTCCATTTTGGTAAACAAATAGAGAAGCAAGATATCAAAGAAGTTCCCTGATTAGATTTTGCCAATAGGGAAAAAGTGGAGGCAGAGAAAGAGGTGTTTTTTTTCTGTTTCCATAGGGTTTTGGCTACTGCCTTTGGGAAAATAATTCAAGTTACTTTAAAACAAAATGGTGACAAGCAATCCTGTGACAAGATGTGGATTCTTCTGAGAGTTGTGATAGGGCACAGGTGATAGGAAGAGAGAGAACTAGAGCAG
>PVKM010017401.1:0-25941 GCA_004027735.1 Carollia perspicillata
CTTCTTACTAACTTCTTTGAACATCACTTTAACCATTGTTTTGAATTCCATATCTGGTAGTTTGCTTGCCTCCATTTCATTTAGTTTTTTTTTTTTTTTTTTTAAGAAGATGTCTCCTTTTATTTCATTTGAGACCTGTTTTTTTTGTTTCTGCATTTTGGCTGCTCTCCTCTATTTGTTTCTATATATTAAGAAGAGCTGCTACATCCCCTGGACTTGTTATAGTGGCCTTGTGTAGTAAGTGCCCTGTAGTGCCTACTGGTACAGCCATACTAGTCACGTGAGATGGGAATGCCACGTACACCCCTGTGTGGGTTGTGTGCACTGTCCTGTTGTAGTCAAACCTGGGTTGCTGTTGTGTCACTGGAAGGTACTGACCCTCAGGCCAATCAGCTGCATGGACCAACTAAGGCTACAGCAGAGGTGCTGCTGTATAGGACTTGCTTCAGTGGGGCTTTGGTGTTCACCAAGTCCACCCCTTGAGTATGCTGCTCATGAAGATGATAGGGTGGTAATTCAATGTGGTGGCAACCTGTCCACCAGGTACACTGGCTTTGAAGCCTCCTTGGAGGTGTAAAGTCAGTTTCTGCCTGTGTCCTGACTGAGGCAGCTTGGCACAACCTACTGAGTGATCTGCGGATGGCTCATACGTCTGTTAGGCTTGAAGGTTCTCAGGAGAGGCCAAGCTATGAATATAGGCAGGCTGCTACTAGTACTGGGCCCGGGGCCACTTCACAAAAAGTAGTGGGTACACAGAGGCCAGATGCTGCTTGTTTGAAAGATTTTAGGAACATCTGAAGTGTGAGACAAGGAAGACCAGTCATATGGAAATGCCACAAGAAGGGGCTTGGATTGGGCCTCAATTGGGTGGGGTGGGGTCTCAGGGAATCATTAGGGAAGGACAAACAGTGTTAGTCAGATTGATAGAGACTCAGGGGTACCAGCCCCACACAAAAGCCCTCACTAGATTAAGAGAGCATCTCAAAAAAGGGAAATGGCCTCTGCCAGCACTTTTGTCCAGCAGAAAGTAGGCCCTCCCCCAGCCCTTGCCCTGATGCTAGAGCATTCAGTTACTCCCAGTATTTCCATTTCCTTTCAAGCTGCTGCCCCAGCACTGAGCTCAGGAGTGAGTTTGAGTAAGTCTGTGCATCACTTCTTTAAGAGTAACTGCCTGGACTCCAGTAGGCCTTTGTCTCACTTAGCCTTAATCTCTACTGGTTTTCACAACCAGAAGTTATGGGGGTGTGTCTTCCTGGAGTTGGAATCCTGGGTTGGGTGTGGGGTCCAGTGTGGGTCTGGGACCCCTCTCTCTTCAGAGGAGAACTCCACAGCCAATATCCTCACCAATTTTAAAATGCAACACGTGGTTGTGGGACCAGCCCACTCTGCGTCTTCGTCCCTTCTACCTGTCTCTATGTGGTTTCTTCTTTAAATCCCTAGTATTAGGCTTTCCATTCAGCTTGCTTTTAGAGAGTTCTGAATGATGGTGTTGCTGTAATTTAGTTGTATCTTTTATGTGGTTGTAGAAAATGGCAAGTACTGCATTTACTTATACCACCATCTTGCCTAGAAATTACACACTCTTCTCAACAGAGAAAAAATACATATTTCTGTTCATAGATGATGTTACTTGGTTAGTCCATCATGTTGCCCATAGTTCATTTCTCTAGAAGGATCCCTGTGGCCCATTTTATTTCAATCTTCATGGATCTGCCTTCTGGGAAAATTATCATAGTCACTAGATACAGTGTAAATAAACCTCATGGTGTTTGCCCCTTCTGGGTTTGAGCTTGAAAAAGTTATTGATAATTCATATTATTTATTTCCTGTTCAGCCAGCCATATCATGTAATTTTCTTTAATTGCAAGATGGTTGCTCTGTATCTAGAGGTTGGAGCAGGATTCCAGAGAGGAAGAGTGGAAAGGTTAAAGGAGTCAAGTGAAACTTACCTTTCTAAAGTTTTATTTTTTTTTTCTTTTACAAAGAGCTGCATTACGCAAATAATTTTATCACAACTGCATTGGCCAGAATAACATCATATGGATACCCTTATCTGTATGGAAATGTAGGTGTGAATATTTGTAATGATTGATGTCAAAGAGGCATCTACCACAGTCAGCTATTCTTGCCAAAAAAATTGGATAGAGTACATGCTTAAACCAGACTGATTTGTGGTGACAGGTGCAAATATAAATCATCGAAAACAAGCTGTTTGTTTAGGGCTGGGGAGGAAGCAGAGATGCCGCAAACAGAAAAGAATTCAAATCTGTATTATTCATGAATTTAAGGTCTGAATTTGCAATTTGTTTGGACAAGATCCCTACACTAGCCCTTAAAGAGAAGAACTGCTGAAAAAACATACATTCTTTTCTAAGAATTGGAAATGCAGTCATGGAAGACAAAAATTCACACTGAATTAGGGGATTTTTAAAATTGCAGCAGAGAATTTAAACAGTTAACAAAGACTTTAGTCAAGATTATTTCAGTAAGGAGCAGTCTTGCATTCAGTCTGAACTCAACCGACTGAGACAAGAAGGAAAAATTGTAATCGCCAGCATTTGGGAATCATAGACCCCTAATTGGCCTTACTTAAATGAAAAGTAAACTTATTTATGTCTTCATGACAAGAGATAATTTTACAATTAGGAGCTGGGTATATTTATCAACAAGAGCTCTTATCCTCTTACAAAGACTGGGAGGAAGAGGTGCTGACTTTCTTGATGATTACACTTCAGAGGGATGGCTCCCTGGGTCCTGGACATAGAATCCTGGGTTGTAAAACTGACAAGAGTCTTTTAAATAATCAGTTGTTTACTTTTGCTTTTGTTGCTTATGCTGCTTATGACCTTAAAAACTCCTTGTCAAGACTAAAGTCAAGGAGTTTGTCCCCTATATTTCCTTTTAAGAATCTTAAGGTTTTAGATATTGCATTTTGTCTATTTTTGGTTACTTTTTATGTAAATGTATGGTAAGGGTCCACTTTTATTCTTTCACTTGAGGATATACAATTTTTCCAACAGGATTTGTTGAAGAAAGCATCCTTTCCTCATTGTGTATTCTTGGCATGCTTGTCAAAGATTAGTTGACCATATATACATGGGGTCATTTCTAGGCTATTTATTTTGTTCCATTTTTCTATGTGTCTGTTCTTACTGGTGATGGCTATGGAATCACCTAAGGCAATAACCAAAACCATTCTTTTTTTCAAATGATGGTATCAATAGTAGGTATATGCAACCATATAACATTTTTGGTCCAGTGTCATTAAAGAAGTTTTCTTTGGCTGATTTAAGAATATTTTCTTACTCTTAAAAGGGATAGTTTAAATTCCTGTTTTTGTACTGGATATCATTGTGTAAGGACATGGTTTTGAAGCTGCTGCAGTCATGTCCTTACAGTGAAGGGAGGCACAATAATATGCTTAGCCCCATGGAACTGTGTATGTCATGGCAGAAAGAAGGGACAACCCTGGGTTCTTGTAGGCATGACCAATCTACTAAATCACATGATCATCAAAGTGCTTTTCCTGTGGGCTTTTGACAATTTGAGATAATAAATGTTCTATGTTAAAGCCATCTCCAGTTGGGTTTCCTATTGTATGCTACCTAAAAAGCCATAAGTAATACAAGTGGAACCAGAATTTGAGTTCTCATAGACCATGCTCCACAAGGTTTACTAAAGTTCTTCATTTACTAAGAAATAATTAAACATGCAGGTGAGTTATTAAAGGTGAGCTAAAGCACAATCAAGAACAATGTCTGTTATAATGCATATCTCATGATCCTAATTATCCTTCATTGACTGGAATTGGGAAATTTTAAATATTGGTAAATGACAATCGCTTGTTTGCATTTTAGAGTAAATATGTGTCATCTTTTAAAAAAAAATCAAGCCCTTACAAATTTTAAAGCTAATAAAAATCATCACTTATCCTACTATCAAGCTGCATTTTTAACATTAGTGATAGAAAATAAATTATATTTTTATTAACGCCACTCACAAATGCTTTGAATTTTTGCATACATCTTGACCTCAATATTTATCCCAGCTTCAAAATATTATCTTTGATTAGTCTTATCTTATATTTGGAAATTCTTTAAAACTTATCTGCCTTTTTCGAGCATTTCATTTATAATGCCATTTTCTGATTTATGTCTTTTTTAAGATGAAGAGACACTCCCAGAATACAAACATTTACTTAACAAAAACATTTCAGCAAGACTCAATAACACTTTGAACACAACACTGTGTATTCCATAATAAAGATAAAAATATGCTTGAATTGGTGCTTACACTACTCCCACAAAACAAATAGTTTTCCCCCCAATTTTACCATTGTCTCTTTGGTGGCATTATTTTTAGTTATTTTTTAGAGGGAAGGGAGGGAGAGAAACATCAAATGTTTGCTTCTCACATGCTTCCAACTGGGGATCTGGACGCAACTCAGGCATGTGCCCTGACCAGCCTCCAACAGGTGACTTTTCAGTTTGCAAGCTGACACTCCATCGGCTGAGCCACACGAGCCAGTGCTATTTTTAGTTATTTAAAAAAAATACTTTTAAATGATTTGCTTTATATAACCTTCATTATATTTTTTCAATTAGCAAAAAGGAAAAGGGACTCATGGATGTGGACAACAATGAGGTGATTTCTTGGGGAGTGGGAGGAGTTATAAAGGGATTAAATTGTAATTTAGTTGTATTTTAAGTATATCTTTCAAAAATATTATTCCTAATGCACTTGTATATATTTAGCTTTCATTTAATTAATCTTCCTTTGATAAGCATTTTCACCCAAAGTTCTTTGTTTCTGTCTGTTCTGTATTCTCCTTATGTGCAATGGAGAAAATTTCAGAAATTTTCTTTTGAATATAGAGAGCTGAATTTTAGCTTGTGTAGGAGTTGAAAACTTAGATAACGTCAATTATAGTCAAGGTCATACCAGAAATATATTTAATAGATGAAGTGGGCCTTGCTGGTGAGAACTATGCAAGTCTGATACAGAAAAGAAGGACACAGAGCAGCCTTTCTCCAGGCTTGGCGCTGATTGAAAACAACATGGACTTGTCTATGGATAAGCTTACACAGACCATGCAAATGTAGACGGAGGGCAAGGCACCATATTCAGATGCAATAGGTGGAAATAACTATGCTTGAAATGTGAACTGATTTTAAACAGACAGCATGAGAAGTTATACTTTTTAAAAAGTGCATAGATGTTTTTTAAAAATCACTTCAAGACAAACTAATGACCATATGTTGTGAGGTTTGAATTCATCCTAAAATGAAAATGTGCTACAAACTGTCAATTTCTTTTTTTCTTTTTTTTTTTCCTCTGGCCGCTGTCAATTTCTTTTTTAACTGGTAATGCTTTCAAACATATCTTTTTGGATTCTATCAATTAAATGTTGGCTTTCTGGGGGTTCCTTTTGTGAAGTAAAATAACTTGCATTAGTCAAATAACATGGGCAGAATGTGAGAGAAAAATTAAACCTCACACACATACAGACACAGTGGTCTAGGTGCTAGTATTAAAAATTAATGCTTTCAAAGTGAAGCAGTCATGTTAAAAACTGAACCCATATCAATATATTAGTAAGGGGGTAATGTAAGATGGTATATTAGTTTCTCACTGTTGTTGTAACAAGTTACCACAAATGCAATGGCTTAAGAAAAACACAGATTTATTGTGTTAGAGTTCTACAGGTCATATGTCAAAATGGATCTAACAGGGCTAAAATTAAGTTGTCAGCAAGGCTCTGTTCAACATGGAGGTCCTGGGGGGACATTTCTTTTCTTGATTTTTTCCAGAAGCTGGTGCCTTTCTTTGTTTGTGACCTCATCTGACCCTGAACACTGTTTCCATCTTGAAGTCATTCCACCCCTTCTTGAATCTGTTCTTTCTGCTTCCTTTTATAATGATAATTTACTGGGTCTACCCAGATAAATCAAGATAATCTCCTCATCTTATTTTTTATTGTATTCATTGGAATGACATTAGTTGATAACATTATAAAGGTTTCAAGTGTACATTTCTGTTGGGAAATGCCCTGCCTGGTTTCAGGAGCTGTAAACCCCCCATGGCTAAGGCTGAGTGAACAACCTCCAGACCACAAGCCACTAAGGAGACAGAGCTTATCTCCCTGGAAGGAGTGTCACTTCTGCTCCTTTTTTCATAACTGGCCTCCAATGCTTGATCAGTTAGCCGATGGCAGGTAAGATTCCCAAGGGGGGAATGACCTAAGATAGGCATGATCATGTGGAGGCCCCAAGGAAGGACTTAAGGGGTTATGGAGAAAAGGGGTGCTGGACTCTCACACCTTGGCTTTGACAAAGCCTGACTCCCCTGAATCCTCGAAAAGTCTCTAATAATTCCTTGGCTACCTTGCCTCCTCTGCCTGACTTAAGCCTGAAGCAATGACAGAGGGTGGTGCAGCCCTGTGCTGGATAGGGAGGGCTCCCTGGGTGATCAGGCTGGAGAAAGGATATGTAAATTCCTGTGACACCTGCTTTGCTAAGAATGCTTTTAGTTAAATGATCAAGACCTGAGCAAGAAACAGTTTACTTTCCAAAGTTTCATAGCCTTTTTTGCTGACAGACCCTAAATCAGAATAACCCTTAATGGTTCCTTATCTATCACCTAATCCTTACTGCCTGAGAATGATTAATAAGTTGTAGCTGAATTCCTGCTCAAGAAACCCAATAAAACCATTGTCTAGGCAAGGGTCGGAGCACTCTCTGTTTGGGAGAGTAGCCAGGCTGCTCTGAGGCACTCCCCACTTGAGGGAGTAGCTATACGGTCCCCATTTCCTCCACAGGACTCGGTAGTCCATGTGAATTTGTCTCATGTCTCATCCATAACACTGCGGGCACTGTGAGCTGGTGCCCGCAACACATTTCCATGATGCATAATTGCATATTGCATTGCATGCCCACCAGTCAAAGTCAAAGCATCTTCTGTCACCATATATTTATTTGACCCTCTTCACACTATACTAATCCCCACCCCTTTCCCTCTGGTAAACACCATATTGTTGTCTGTGCCTGACTTTTTGTTTGTTTCTCTTGTTTCTTCACGTGTTACCTTCAGTTTTATACCCCACACTTTTTTAATTAAAGCACATTTGCAATGCCCGCTTTGTTAATGTGACACATAACATTTTCACAAGTCTCAGTGATGACAACGTGATAGGTAGGAGATGGATAGTCGTTCTGTCCAGAACAGATGACCTCTGAAACACAGGTCAAATGCTCCGAGTTCCTACCTTTTTAACATTAGAATATCTTTTGTACTTGGCTGTAATATGTTATCATTCCATGAATTCTAGATTTTAATTTACAAATGACATACACAATTATTTAAATGCCCTAACAAAATTATGTTGCTGACTATTGCAACTCAGAAAATAATCTCTGGTAATGTTTAAATAATTTGAGGCTGTACACAGAATTTATATATTTTAAACAATTAAAAAAAACAATTAAAAAAACAATAAAAAAAAAAGAAAGAAAGCCAATACTTGGCTTCCAAGTAAGAATAATTTCTATGGTAGAAAAAAGAAGATATTTCATTTAAGCACTGTCCTATTAGTAAGACAGACTTTTTATAACTTTGTTTCATCATCTGCTGGAGTGAAGGTTTGATATCCTATTTAAGTCCAAATCATAAAAACATGGAGTTTCTTCAAGATGATCTCACTCAGCAAATCAATGAACAGAAAAGCAAGAAAGAAAACAATGCAGGGGTATTTCAGTCTTTACACATTATCAATACAGACATTAGTACAGAGATATTTTAATCTCACCCAATGATGGGATGTTGAATTACAGGGAATGGCACAAAAGATGACCTTTAGTATATATTTATTTAAATATCTATTAATTTCTAACATATGTTTAATCAATATTATTCTTTATTGTTTTAAGAATAGGAAATTTAATTTTATATCGATAGGTCCCACTGAAAGGCTTAAATGAAGACAGCACAAAAACAAACACACACATGAGTAATAAGACATCAGTATATATCACATAAAAATAAAGGTAAGATGTAGCCCTGGCTGGTGTGGTTCAGTGGATTGAGTGCTGGCCTGTGAATCAAAGGGTTGCTGGTTCAATTCCCAGTCTAGGGCCAATTCCCCAATAGGGATTGCAGGAGAGAGAACCATACATTGATGTTTCTCTCCTTCTGTTTCCCCTTCTCTCCCCACTACTCGAAAAATAAATAAATAAAATCTTTTTAAAAAGGTAAAGTGCAAACAGAATTGCCCATCCAGAGGACCTTGAACTCATGGCGATTCAAAATGATTCTTCCTCAAAAAAACTTTCATTTCAATGAGGACTTGTATTTTCCTGGAAGACAGTTAAAACTACTGGCTAGCCAAATTGCCATAAGAAAATAGGGTTACATGATGTATTTTGGATATTTAAGTTGAAAAGGAGAGAGAGAGAGATTCCTATCCATTTTACAAAATCTTATTTCCCATTTCAATATTAATGAAATTTCTACTTATCTGTGTCATAATTGTACAAATTTTCCTGTCCTTATTTATATAGACAAAATGGTAAAATACCCAAGGTAATATACATTATAAAGATACATTTTATAATACATTGGAAGCTGGTTGTTAAAAAGATCGATATTTTACAATAAAAAACTTGAGTATATCAGTGGAAGATATTGAAGTTGTAAATAATAAAATATTAGAAAAAATAAGTGTTTTTCACAACCTAACATGGCGGAACATTAGATGGATCCTCATTGGTATCAGCATTAAACCAAAGTTCATAGCAATTGCAATCAATAATTACAGCCAGAAATGAACAGAAAGACAAGAAGTAAGGTAATTGGAATATATTCCCTTTTATTACAGAATAGTTTTTAAATTTCAAAATAAAAATACAGTGTCTCTGCATTTTTTATTTATATTAGCAGTTATGGATACTGTTTTTATTCACACAAAATACTTTTCACTCACCTTGTTCATCAAAATGTATATTTTAAAATATGGCCACCATTTCACTGAAATCTTTATTTTTGCATAGTTCTTTAAATGATGTTGGCAAAATTGTCAAGATTGTTTGCTTTTTAATTATGACTTGTACTGGAGTGATAGATGCTATAAACACTTCTGGACTCATGCTTTGTGTTTCTCTGACAATAAGAAAGGCCAGCTGACAGTCATAGTGAAAACCTTAGTTTTTAAATTTTACCTCTGCACTACTAAATGTCATGTTTCTCGTTAAATAGTCTAAAAACAGGGCAACTTAATGTACATTTAATCTTAAAAAAGTTAATTTAAAGGGATTTAATAAAGGCATTATGTGTATTCTTATAATTTTATTAATGCTTCATTAATTAGAAGCAACTGTATAGAATGCAAGATTAATGTAGAAAAGCATGTATAAGCCAACATGATAAAATAGACTTCATCAGTTAAGTAATATTTATAGCGAACTTCATTTGACCAATTGATTAAGTAAATTTTAATTTGGAAGAAAATATCATTAACCACAAATTTAAAAGATGGCACATAATTGTTCCATTTAGAAGTATAATGAGCTACTTTATAAATTTCATTTAAGTATTACTTAACCATTTTTAAATACATAAGGATTCAAGTGATCTGAACAATGCAGAGTAGCTTAGTTCCATACGAACACAAATTACAAATCATAGCAATTAGAGGCACCATGAGAGGTTCTTCTGTACATTTTCTTAATCCAGCTCAGGTCCTAAAACTATGCTATTATAGAGAAATCATTATATTTTGTCATTCACAGAAAAGAGATTCACAAAATATTCCTCTTCGTACAATGTTTCTACATTTATGGAACTCCGTTCCTATCTTTTGTATTTGAATATTTTTAACTTCTAGCTCAACTGATATTGCAGTTTCATATATTATGAAAACTTTTGTTTTACATTCCATGAATAATATACTTTTATAAGTTAGTTATAAATTTATTACATAAATCCACCCTGTTTGATATATCAGTGAAGTATAATAAAAAATCATCAGTCTTAAGACTAATCTTGCCTAGATTTTGCTAAAATATTAGAGAAGATGTTGCTACTGGAGAAGTTTGTGTATTACTGCAACTACTGATTTTTTATGTGTGTGTGTGTCTCATAGATTTTGTTTTTGTATTTGGAATGATTCATTATGTAGCTTTTTCAGATTGGCCTCTTTTATGCAATAATGTGCATTTAAATTTTCTCTATGTTCTCTTATGACTTTATAGCTTGTTTCTCCTTAGTGCCGAGCAATATCCCCCAGTCCAGATGTATCAGAGTTTATAATCCATTTACCTACAGAAGGGCATCTGGCTGCTTCCAAGGTATGGCAGTTGTGAACGATGCTATCAGAAACATTTTTCTGCAGATTTTTCTTTAGACACGAGTTTACAATTCATTTGGGTAAATATGAGGGTGTGCAATTGCTGGGTCATTTACAAGAGTATATTTAATTTTAAAAGAAACTTCCAAACTGTCTTTCAAAGTGATGGTACCAGTTTGCGTTCTCTCCAGCAATGACTGAGCGCTCCTGTGGCTTCACATCCTTGCCAGCATTTGCTGTTCTCAGATTTCTGGATTTTGGTCAGTCCACTGAGTGTAGTAGTGTTTCATGGTTGCTTTAGTTTGCCATTCCCATATGATATATGATATGGAACATCTTGTCATATGATTAATTTCCCTCTGCATATTTTGTTTAGCTAATTGTCTGTTCAGTTCTTTTGTCCACTGCTTATTGGGTGTTTGGTTTTTTTGGCAAATATATTCTCACAGACTGTGAGTCGTCTTCTCATTCTCTTTACATTGTATTTTTAGAATAAAAATATTTACTTTTGATGAAGTTCATGCATCAATTATTTTTGCATGGACTATGCCTTTGGTATTGCATCTAAAAAGTTATTGCCAAATGCTTGGTCATCTGGTTTTTCTCCTGTTACCTTTTATGAGGTTTATAGTTTTATGTCTAACATGTAGGTATTTATCCATTTGAGTTAATTTTTCTAAAGCTATGCAGTTTGTTTCTAGATTCTTTTTTATTTTTATTTTTGCATGCGTATGTCCAGTCTAGCACCATTCGTTAAGGACTATCTTTTGTCCATTGCATTGCCTTTGCTATTTGTTAGAAGTCAGTTCACTATGATTATATGGGTTATTTTGGGCTCTATGTACCTATTTTTACAAATTTTTATTATTTGTCTAATATCTCCAGAATTGTGAAATGTTTTGCTTGTTTCTTATTTATATAAGTTTTTAAATTGTAGTATCATAATATATTTTATGAGATATTCATCACATTTAGGATTAAAATAGAATTTTATAGTACAAATTCTACACACACACACATTTATATACATATATATTTACACAAAATGCATAGTTCTTTTATTTATCCCACTTGCCAAGCAATAGATACCAATCTATAGTTAAAATGCCATTAATTACACTTTTTTTCTTTGGTAAGAATAACACACAGCTAATTTTTTGTTTATATATTACATGTTTCAAATTTATTATTTGCAACAAAATTCTAAAGAGATCTGATGCTTAACAAAGTTGTAAAAATTGTCCATATGCTCATTTTCCTTAAAAAAATAATTACGAACAATAGTTGTGCTTTTAAGGAGAGCAATGAATTTTTATTATAGCAAATAATTGGAAAAAATGGACTGATATAGTTAAAAAACTTCTTGATAAATAAATTTTCAGAAACATGACCATTAACAAGGAGTTTATAATACTTTCTGAAGCTCAGTTTCTTTACAGATAAAAGATGTTTCATATTGACTACCATATTGATTTGGTATAAACAATCATTTGTAACAAATTAATACATTAAAACATTATTTTTTTTCCTCTTTATGTTGGCCATCTACTACATATGCTTCACTGCACCGATCAAGATATGACTTAAACATGTATTTCTAATTAGGGTCCCAGCTAGCTCTATTGGTGTGGTTGCAGGATTTGATCTAATGTACTTGCCAGAGCTGGCTAAGCATTCTGATTAAGCAGTCTTCCTATGACTCTTTTCTTTACATATGATGCTAGAGTTTAGTCTTCAGGAGAAGATGGACAGAGAAGAAGGATGTGAGAGAGAAGAAGAACCAGCTGCAGTTTATGATGATAGACTGAAAACTATGCCAATGTTTTACCCTCTGACCTTATTAATATACCAGTAAGTATCCTCAAGAAGCCCTTCTAAGAGAGCTTAACCTATTCACCGAACATATATGTAGAAAAGTTTCAGGAAGGCTCCAAAGGAAGGTGAAGCAGTTGTAGGACCAGACCTTGCCTCTTGCCAGTGATGTAAAAAATCATACAGCTTGAAAACTGCTGCTTAACTTCTGCCTTTCAGAGCAAGAGCAAGGGTCTCTCTTGTGACCCATCCTAAACTGAAACACACAGGAAAGAGAATTCTTAGAAATGTAGTCTGAGTTAGTTGACATATTAAAAAGCATTTGATTTGACTTTTGGTGATGAGTACAAAATGTTACACACCATGTATCAAATGTACATTTAGAACCTACATAATCTTATTAACCAAAGTTACCCCAAGAAATGTTATGCAAAAAAGTATATGATTGCCAATTTGGCACTTACACATATTTCCTTAAAACATATTTTATTTACAAATACAGAAGAGGAAAAGTCATCCTTTTACCTAACACCATGCAACCATCCTCATAATAGAAAAGTCAGGGACTTTTTTTCCCTTAGAAGAAGCTACTATAACACTCTGTTTGTCTTTGGGTGAGGTTCACTTTTTTTCCTAGCTAATTCACACTCTCATTTAATATCATGTAACTTATATACAGAGATATAAAATGAATTACAAGGAATAGATCTTATGCTACATGAAGAAGTAGAAAACAAATATTTAATGAACATATATGCAAATACAGCATACCAAGATAAAGATAAAATACTCCTGAGTATTACAGTTTTCATTGATAGAAATGGTCACGTGAAGAGAGGTCATATATATACCTTTAAAATTATTAAGGCAATTATTTTAAAATGACTTACATATAATTTATATACAGTTGTATTGATGTATAATCGATATACAAAAATGTACATATATATAATTTGATGATTTTGACATATGCCCATACCTGAGATAGTATCACCAAGAGTTAAAGTCACACACTTACATTCCCTCCAATAATTTCCCATTAAACTGGTAACACATGATATGTTAAAAATGTTGGCTCGTAGATAAGAGGTAACAGAGTAATGGTTGCCAGCGGGAGGGAGGGCTGGGGGACTGAGTGAAAAAGGTGAAGGGATCGAGCGGTACAGATTGTAGGTACAAGTTAGTTGTGTAAAGTGCAGCACAAGGAGTGTAATAGATAATACTGTAATAGATATGCACGTGCCAGTTGGGCACTGGAAATGTCCAGGAAAGACATTGTCAAATGCATAGTTGTCTAACCACAATGCTGCACACTTGAAACTAGCACAGAATAGTAGTGGATGTAAATTTTATTGTAAAATTTTACTTAAGAAACACTTACAAAGTAAAAATTAAACACAATAGAAAACACTGTTGAAAAATTTTAAGCCAGGATGAGACGTATGTTTGCTTGCTTTTAATTTTTGGTACTGTATTGTATCCCAAGGTTTATTACTGTATTTTCAGCTCTGAATAATTATCAAAAATATGGAGTTGTCTCTGATTCAGAAATTACTGGAAAATGGCTATTTTAAATTTTTACTGTTTTGCAAGTGTATGTATTTATTTTACTTGTATCTACTTTAATTTTATGTTTTACACTATTACAGATGTTCCAATCCTCCCCCCTTTGCCAACCTACCCCCCCCCCTTGCCCCGCCTTCCCTCTGGCCATCACCACAGGGCTGTGTGTCTATGGTTATGTCTATAGATCTTTGGCTAATCACTTAGTTGCCGGTGGAATCAGAATCCATGCAGTGTCATGAGAAAAAACATTTTTAGGGACCCACAAGGGAAGTTGAGATCTGGTGGTAAGATTTATTTGGATGCTCGATGCAAAATCAAAAGGGTGTCCCTATGTTTCCAATGTTCCATTTTCCTCTTTCCCACCAAGGAAAAAAAATTAAGTGTGTCTCCAGCAAGGCCAAGAAAGTCCAGTGTCCAGTTTCTGTTTCACGTTAAGTCCATTGGAGCCTGCACAGTGTGCCTTGGGCACCTAGACCCACGTGGTTGTGTGTGTTCCTGGATGAGAGAAGGAACCCACGGAAGGACTGACTGGGCAAGTGCAGGTTGGAGAGAGAGGTAGAGAGAGGGAGAGAGGTGGGAGGAAAAGAGAGAGAGGGCCTCTTTGTTCCTCAGTGTTATAACCAGGAGCTTTGTCAAAATAGCCAATCAACTTCCCAAAATTTTGTTGGCTTTTGATGAGTCCTCCCCTTAGTTAGACTGACAGGTGGCTATGGTCAAGCACCTCCCCGTCCTCTCCCCAACAATCTGGTACTAGAGGGCGTGCAGAGCTCCTGGGGAGATTTCCTGTGCTTCTAGGATTAAGTTTCCAATGCAGCAGTCCCCTGGAGTGTGGGAATGAGTCTGTAAGTGCTGTTGTGTCCTGGCCAAACAGGCAGGCTCCTGCTCCCCACTATACTAAACTCCACGTCTAATCCCTTTTTCTCTCTTACTTATCATTAAGTATTTAATTCCCTAAGATAACACCTTCAACTTTCCTTTTTCAGCTGTCAAAAAATTTTCACAAGATTATATCTGCTTACATGCTAGCACCTTTTTATCTGAAATCTCTGTATTTTTAATAAAAAATCAATGAAAAGACAACATTTAATCAAGATAGATGTGCTGTATTGCAAAATCAAATTGCAGTGCAACTATTCCAATGATGCCTGCATTTGTATATTTAATTAGAAAATAAAATTATCCAGAATAATCCATGTTGTGACAATAATGATCTACTGTATTAGTTAAGTAGCAACTGTAAGTGGCTAACATAATAGCAAAATGTAGTTTTGTGTGGTCTCCAGCAACCCTAGGGGATTTTTGCATATCAGTCACACATGATGTAGGAAAGGGCTCTGGTTTAGTCTATGGCACCTATTCAGTTTAGCAAAATGTTTGTGCTCCATAGATGTCTAGTGGCCAGGTCTGAGGTGTTCCTTTGTGTGGCTAGGATGGCAGTGTTTTCACTGGCAGGATAACATTTCTTGAAACTATAGCAGGGTTGGGCTTATAATTGGAGAAATTAATAGATGCACAATGGATGTAGATTTGGGTTAAAATGTATTGTGTTATTCATATTCTGGTATATATAATATGTATCCCAGAAAATATACTTATTGCTCTAAATTCCTTTAGGTGAGGCTTTAATATAAGTAAACATTAAAAAGTTAAAATCAACAAATAAACAATGGAAGAACTCATCTGAAATGATATTGACAGGTTATACTTCTTGCAGTCATTTTGCTTGTAACCCACAATCTGTGTGTCTTCATAAGTGTTACACCATTTTGTTGTTAGAAACTAGAATAGTTAAAAAATACATTAATTTATTTTTGCATTATGACAAAAATCCAAGAAAGCTCACACATTGCTCTCTCATAAATTTGCTTCTCAGGCAGTATTTTAAGGTTCACAACTTTTTTGAGGGGATATCTTGCAGCAATTATTTAGTTTGAATATCTTTATCAAATAACAGAAGATACTATACAGCAGATTGCATTTTTCACACTTTTGGCTACATATATGTAGGAATATCTTACTTCTTCCTAAAATAAATCCCATTCTTTGCCAGTATCTTTAAAATCCTGTAGTGCATTACAGCTTAATGGCAACGAAGTTCATTTCATGATGAACTACTGTATTTAAAACACTAGAAAAAGACATGAAAATTTTAATGTAACCTTAAATTTTGAACATATTTCTATGCATAAACATGGCTAAGACTATTGTACTTAAGAGCTTACAACACATCTTTTGTTAAATACATTAGGATGTATTTAGATTAATGTGTTTTATTGTTTTAAGCAAAGGCCTACTTAATTAGGTTAGCATATGCTAACCTTACTGCATTTGCTGTTTTAAACATCTTCTAAAAATTATTGCAGTCACTAATTATTTTTGAAGTGTCATTACAAACCTCCCTGTCACCTCGTCTCTTTAGGAGACACACTGTAAGAAATGACGCATAAAAGCAGATTTAAAAATGATGTCAACAAAACCACTAGAGTTATATTTGCACAGTAAAGACATTGGAATAAACAAATGGTTCTTTTTCCTTCCTTGAAGGTAAAATTCATTGAATATTTACTTTCTCTTTAATTATAAGCTTCATTGTTTAGGGCAACTTTGAACCAAAAGACACTACATATAATTCATATTTCTTACATCACTGCATTTTTAAAAAAAAAATAGCCAGTATTTGTATAACAAATAAGATCGAGCATAGTATTTGATTTAAAACTATAGCTTATTGTTGAATTTAGTTGATGGGAAAGTTGTGTGTATCTTCTCTATTCTTTTTTTTTTTTTTGCTATATTAAGAGCTTCTTTTAAACAAAACATCTTGTATCATT
Organism: Carollia perspicillata; assembly: GCA_004027735.1. Lineage (NCBI taxonomy): Eukaryota > Metazoa > Chordata > Mammalia > Chiroptera > Phyllostomidae > Carollia > Carollia perspicillata. The sequence continues at coordinate 16,549 of PVKM010017401.1, forward strand.
TGTTTCTGCAAGTCACATACCCTCTTGCAGCTCATTTGTAAAACATATATTCTGGAGAATATTTAAAACATTGTTTCCTTGAGTATCAAATGTGGTGATATGCATTAACCAAATATACCAGCTCATACTCTAAAGACCATAGACTATTGAAAGTAGATTAACAGTAAGGAGTTTAAAAGTGAACATATCAACCCAAAATTGAACTCATCCCCAGCATTCCATACCTATGTGTGCCTAAAGAATATGGAATATGTTGGTTGTGGTAGAAATGCTTGAGAGATAGAGGCAGGAGGAATGGGATGATCTGATCCAGGTGCCTTTATTTGACACTGCACTTAGAGGCAGGCTGAGTTGGAATTGACTGTAGCCCCAGGGGTAGGCAAGAATGGGTTTTTTAAAAGAAAAAGGTACTGGGTTTGTAGGGGCAATTAGGAATGGGTTAATCTCTTGTCCATATGGGCGTGTGCCTCAGGGTTTCAGGATGTGTGTGGGGACAGTGGGTTAGGTAAAGGGCTAGGCTGTTCCCAGGTACGAGAGGGTCAGTCTGACCACCATCTGACCACTAGCCATCGTGGCTGGTGCCAGATGTCTATTGTGTGAGGTAGGAGTTTCAATTAAGCTGCGGGCTAGCAAGTGCATTCGGATAACTGAGTCATGAGCAGTCCACCGGGTCAGAAAACTGGCCTGACAGGGTCATGAGCAGTCTGGGGGACCAGGAATCTTGCCTGACCCTGTCAGGCTGTTGGGTGCCAAATACTGAAAATCTTTATTAAGCCTAATAGTGGTATGTGGTATACTTCTCCCATCAACATTGATAGGAAATGCACCTGAAGAGGTTTATAATGTTCCCCAAATCAATAACCCCTTTACCCATTGTCATATTAAGTGGATAATCTCAATTATTAGATGTCAAAAACATTTCTATGAACGTGAAACAAATTTTACAATAAAATCAGACAATACATGCATAACCAAAATGTCTGAAAATGTGTGGAAATCGGAAAGGGCAAGCTAGTCATTCACAGCAGGTGAGACTTCAGTTCATTTCTATCTGTAATGTTTAGGATTCCTTCAGAGGTTGAAGTCTGACTGGTAGAAGGGGTGCTGCTTGGAGTGGGATGGGCTTTGTGAATCCTGCTCACAGAGAAGGGTCTCTCAGTGCTTTTCGTGGGAAACTGTGATGTGTGTGTGTGTATGAGATGAGGTGAACTCTCACACAATGTCTTCCTAACAGTAACCCCAGCTCAACCAGCCACTGTGTTAAAAATGAGGTTAAGAAGATAGAGACCCAGAGAATGCTAGATGAGGTTTCTGGTGAGCAAAAAATAAAACTAAAAAAAAGAAAAGAAATCTGTGAATGAAAAAAGGCCTCAGTAAGGTAAGCAAGGTAGGAGGCTTTACTAAGGAGGTCCTCCCAGAGGTAGTCTATTTTATTACGGTTAGGAAGGTCTCTGTAGCCTGCTAATGTTGGCATCAAGCAGAAGTGTTTTGCCTCTGTTGCATTTCTATATGAACGTATGTGATGAAGTCTGTCCACAAAGTATCCAGCCACATACTATGAAGAATAGAGACATTTATTGAAGAAGATACTAGATATAAGAAACATGGTACATAGAACAATGATGCTTCAGTTACCTTCAAAGTAGGCACCTCGGGACCTCACACAGTTCTCCTAATCTTCATCAGCTGCCCTGATGTATTTTCTTGAATCTCATCAATGATCTGAAATCTCTTTCCTTTCAAAGGTGATTTTAGTTTGGGGAAAAAAATAGAAGTCGCAGGGTGTTAAATCTGGGCTGCAGGGGCCTAAGCCACTTAGGTGATGCGCTGTTTCACCAAAACGCTCTGTACACAAGGTGACACATGAGCAGGAGGATTGTGTGATGAAGCTGACAATTACCACTTGCCCACACTGATGACCACACAGTACACATGCTCACTCAACCACATCTACCACCGTGACTAATGCAGTGAAGCCATCATGGTTCACACAGGCACATTCCAGTCCACAGTCCTTGGCTGACAGGGTACATCGATGTCACACAAACTATTCTCCTTATCTTAACAATGGCTGGACTTCTTCCAGACAGACCTCGTGTATCTTAACATGGGGAGCAGTAATCTTTCAGGTTTACATGCATTTCAAAGATCTAATTTTTTAAAGCTAGTGGCAATTATATTTTTAAATTGACATATAGGGGAAAAATATGTTCCAGGAATTCTTGACTAGGATCAGTTATGGAATCACTCCACTTTATGGGTTTCAATCTTAGAAATTATGCCTGGGGGACAATAAATATCTGAGAGAGGCCCCCACTTGCTTCTTTGTGATTTAAAATTTTATCCCCAAGTATCAATCCTTCTAATAGTACCTTCAGTTATTTAATGTGTATATTATCCACATTATATTTTTAACATGTTTGGCAGACTCTTTCACAATACCTAAGTCAGTATCAAAAATGTCTTATCTGTTGCCTACATTTAAGGGAGAACATTAATCAGATGCACATGACTGCTGGCTTTGGAGTCAGGTAAGTCTTTATAAAGTACTCAAATCTGCCATTACTATTGGTAGGTGCTTCATAATTTCCTAGCTTCCATTTCACTGGCTTCAAACACCATAACAGGAACTTTAAGGAGATATTTGTATTTCCTCTGACCAAGTTACACCAATGTACGTTCCTTTTGTTACTTATACCAATGCATGTGTTCTAAGAAATTTGTATTCTGAAGCTAGAGGTTATAATCAAGGGATAATGAGGACTGAAGAGAATCTAGAAGCTTTGTCATATAATAGAAAATTAAAGTTCTCACAACAGAGAAGAAATTTAGTAGTTCAAGATAAATTATATTAAACATTAGAAGCACTGCTAAATATTTTCTGTGGAAAATCAAATGAATTTTATCGTGAGATAATGAAGAGCATGAAAATGATTGTTCTATGTAATCTTTCAAACACTAATGTTAAATTATTTAACACAACTTGAATTTGCCTAACTTGATAAAACTCCTATGTGGAATGGTATGATAACCACAGCTTATTGAAAACACAGAAAAAATAGTAAGAATGATTGAGACTTTCAATACAATGAAATGGAAAACTGTGTCACTTTAAATGCAAGCCTGTAAACTCAGAGGGAAATATTTTCAAGGTTGTAACTATAAACTGTATGAAAAGATACTATAAAAACTATTTGTTTACCAGAGCAAATTTCTAATCATTGAAGTTTAAAGCAAGCTATTTTAGGAATAAACACATGTCAATCATAAAAAGTGAGAGAAGTGTTAATATTCATAACTCTAAATATAAAAGCATAAAAGATTAATATAAATATTTTCAAGTGAAAAAGAGACATTGGCATTGGTCTAAATAAGAACATTGTTCGATGCAGACTATTAAATGAATTACATCTCACGAATTTTGTGAGTTCACTGAGGAAACATGGTGAAATGAAGTTGTTCATAGAAACTTGTCACTCCCCCTTCATAAGTTAAAATCCAACTTCCAGTGGTACTGTATTTGGAAACAAGGTCGTTAGGAATTTCTAAGGCTACATGAGGCCATAAGGGTAAGCCTCTGGTCTGATAGGATTGTGGGCTTATAAGAGGAGAAAGAGAAACACAGCAGCAAGAAGGTGGCCCTGTTTAGGTCTGCAAGAGAGGTTTTAGCAGAAGGAAACCCTGCCAGAACTTTCTTTGAACTTTTCAGCCTTCAGAATTGTGAGAAACAAAACTGCTGTTTAAACCCCCTGGTCTATGATATTTGGATATAGCATCCCAAGCAGAGTAATATGAAGAGCAACGCAATTTCCATTTAACAAGTATTTATAAACTTATTGCATTCAAGACATTCCATGAAGTGCTAAGATACTTGACATATGCTATTCTTCATTAAGTATGAGTAATTAAAAATACACATGACTTTACCTTATCTTACCAAAGGAAAGAGTAGTTCAAAGGGTTAGAAGCCTATGTAAACATATATGTACATAAGCCCAGAAACATAAATAAATATAGACATTTTCCCATGCATGTATGCACATGTATGTTTGTGTGTAGAAAGAGAGATTGGGACTCCTGGGGCAGATGTGAATACACAGTTTTAGAAAATTGGATTATCATTCTATTAGTACTTTGTACAGTGACAACATATTTATGCTTTCATAATCAATAAAATTTTAAATGTTGACTAGCTTGTCTAATTTTTATAGTGATGCCTCATAAAATTCAGGTATTCTTAAACTGGAGCCCATGACTAAGAAGAATATCAGTACAAAATATCCATATTCTTATTTAGAAAGAAAGCATTAAAAGCCCTAAGTGTACTATAAATAGTATTGGACTGCCAAATCATATTGAAATAAAACACTGGTGTAGTTGACACAAGATGTCCCAAACAGAATCAGAAAGAGTCCCTTTTGTTTCACTTACACCAACTTCTTAAGTTCATGAATAATTGGGTCTTCTTTTTTAACAAAAAAGAAACATAAGTGAGGCAATTTGGTGGGTGATTTTCACAATTCAGCACCTCATTTTTACAGAGCTCTCAGCCAATTATCCTTATTTAATTGAAAGAGAGATTTTGGAACTGAACATATTTGAATGATTGGAATATTTCTAAAAATTGCTGAAGGAAAATGAAACTTAAAGGAAAAAAACATATTAACTTCATCAGACTAAATCAAAGCTATTGCCTTTTCTGAGGTAATAACAATGCTATCATTCAAATAGGGCTTTAACTCCAAAAATAATTTTATTCTAATAACTATATTTATTCTATAATGATATTTAGAGAATAGTATGTTGTATGAAAATTTGTATGAGGTAAGATAAAGTTTATTTGTAGACATAATTGTTTTTTTAATAATTTTATAAAATACAGTCACAAGACAGATCATAATGATACATTGAACATCCATGTGAGGGGGAAAATATATACCATATATGTAACATACCTAATATAATTCTATGTAATTATACTATATAATATAAAGTTATACATATATTTCCTTTTTTCAGGAATGATAAATGCTATTATAAAAATCAGATGTAATGTTGTGTAAGACATGAATGGGAGAATCTATCTAAACTGGTGATTTTCAAGGTAAAATCTGAATGAAAATGGATTTCATGAACCAGAATAGAAAAACAAAGTCATAAAAAATAAAAAGAGTTTGAGTGATAATTGGTAAATTATTTTTTTGTGAAAGCCCAATTAGTAAATAGCTTAGATTTCAGGGGTCACATATGATCTCTATCACATAATCTCTTTTCATTTAAAATTATTTTCAAATCTTAAAACCATGCTTACCTCCTTGACTACACGAAAATAAGCCACAGGTAGCATTTGCCCTCCAGGCCATGGTTTGCAGACCCATGGATTAGATGAACAAATAGAAGATAGAAGTGAAGTTTAGGGATTAAACAGAAAAGCCAAAATTCAAGACAGTCTAATTCAAAAGTATGTTCTCTGATATTGATTTGGTTATTTTTTCTATATAAAAAGTCTAAATAAAAAAGTAATTTACAAGTTTAAAAAGAAAAGTTAGTAATTATGAAACAATAATCCTTATATCTTGCATATACTTCTCTATTTCTCTTTTTTTGGTTTAAAAATCAATTTTGTCTATCTGTAAAAAAGTAAATAATGTACACCTATAAAAATTTATTGAAGCACATATATTTTAGAATCTAATGTTTTGACATAGAAATATTACTGAGGGCAAAGTAAAAGTAAGCAAAGAAATGAAATGCCCAAGATTTAGGAAGAAGAATGAGAGAATAAAATGCTCCAACATAAGAATATTGTCACCAAAATATGAACAGAGACCTTCAAAATGAGTGAATAAATAACAAAGAATGCAGAACAAAGATGAAAATAAACTATAAATTACCCCCAGGCTGAATACCTTCACTATTTATCTCAAAAATAGCACCCTTCATTCTTCTGTGCCTTCATTTTATTGCGGGTAGAAAAAAAGATAAGCACATGAATTACTTTTATATAGCTGCCATAAAAATTACCACACAATTAGTGGCTTAAAGCAATATCTCTTCGTGACCTCACAGTCTCCATGGGTTGTAAATCCAGGTAAACAATAGCGTAGGGGGCTCCTCTGCTCTGTGTCTCAAAGACCAATGTAGAGGTGCTGGCAGGAAGGCTCTGGGATGTCTTCTGCTTCCAAGCTCAGTTAGGCTGTTGGCAGAATTCAATTTCAAGCAGTTGAAGTACTGAGGTTCACATTTCCTTGCTGACTGCTGGAGACCATCCCTACTTCCTAAGGCCTGTCCCCGCACCTTGCCCTTGGGCCCCCTCCATCCTAGGCCTTCTCACTTCCCAGCACCTCTTTGGCTTTTCTTCGTGCTATGCCTCCTTGGCTGTCTGCCTGACTATTCTGTTTGCAAGGGTTCAGGAATAAATTGGACACATGTACATGATGCAGGTTAATCTGCTCATTTTACGGCCCTTAATTTAAACACATCTACAAAGTCTCTTGTCTCAAGTAAGGCAACACAATCATGGGTTCTTGGGACTAGGGCATGGGAAATTTGGAAAGCCGTGATACTGACCACTACTCTGTATGTGTTCACATACATATGTGTATATATTACATATCTATATATTTATATAAAATATAGACATGAACAGAGTTTTAATGGTTTTAATCAGGATGGGGTGTAGAATTAGTGGCAGTTTTTAGAAGAGTACATGATATTCTCAATTGACTTCACTTATGACATACATTACAACGCAGATTACTGAAGAGTGAAAAAGGAAAAGAAAAAGAAAAATGATTAAAAAACAGTTTATCATAATTGCATATATCCAGACATAAAAGTAACAAGTCTATCTCCCACAGATCCCTGAAAGGCAAATAATTGTCAAAAGATATTAACATGAACTCCAGAGGTTAGACGGGATAAATTCTAACTAAAAGCTGAAAGTTATGTAATGTTTTGAATACTCTTAATTAAAGCGATATTCAAGTAGGGGATATTGTAGATTATATTTAAGAGGATAGCAAAATTGAACATATTTTTGAATGTAGGTTTTTCTATGGGTATAGCTCTTAACATAAATTTTGTTCCATAGTCCTGCCCCACCACAGTCATAGGAAATTTATTCCGAGGTATTAGAGTGGAAACAGTTTGCTGCCTGTGTAAATATGGTTTCTAAAGAAAGAGTGTACTTCTTAAAGATTTTGGGATTTCAACTAGATATCGTCAAACTTATCTCTTCTGATGTGACTTTCATAATAAGATGCAGGTTAACTAAAAAGCCGATCATAAATAAAATTGGCAAGTGTATTTGTCTACAATAGGAAAACTAATATCCCATTTTTTGATGTTATTATATGTAAATTTAGCCCAGGACTGACTTACCTAATATCAACACATACTAGCAACATAAAAAGAGAAAATCTCTTCAATATAATAATGTCTGTTTCTCCACTAAAATAAATGGAAACCTCCCTGCCAGGGACAGAAATTTATAACCACTGTATTTTTTTTGTTAGTTTCTTTCCTACTCTTCATGAAGGGAGAAATTTTCTTCTCTTGACAGTTTTTCTTCAAATTCGCTATAAATGTAATTTGTTAGGTTATAAAATCACACAAGATAAAGCTATTCCTACCAGGGGTTCACAAACATTCACATAAAAGAGCATGTCCAGAACTAATATTAACTCATTTGAGTTAGAATGATCTGTTACATGACTAACAGGAAAGAGACTAATGAGTTTTACATGGAGAAAGGGATCTGTAGTTTGTAATCAGATATTTCATTGATGAAGAACTTTGTGTAGGAGAGATTCAGGAATACAAATAGAGGCCATTTTGCTAGTGTTTGCTTTTTTTGTCTCTTTTCTTCCAGTTCTGCTGTTCAGTCCCTTAATGACAAGGGCACAATTATTTGGAAACTGTTGGGGAAGAAAAGTAGTAGACATGATGTGTCTCTTGCTTTTTCATTACAGACTGGGGAGAAAGACAGTGACACATATTAATAAAATTGCCCCTTTACACAAATGTGTTAATATCAATAATTGTATTCATGTACGCATAATTTTATTTAAAACATTCATGCAAGCAATAATAAATATTCAGTGTGTTGAGATCTTGTTATTTTCAGGTTTTCAATGATGAGTTTTGCTCAAAAACTCATTTTGGCTTGTAAAGTTCACTTATATTTGAAATTTAGAAGTGATGCATATGATATATGTATTTATTCTCATCAAAATATAGAAAACAAACTAGAAGAAAATAATCCTACCAAAAGGATAAAGTATCAAAGAAACTATAACAATTAAGAAAATACACACTAAGATTAGAGAAACAACATGAAAACACTAAATCTGACTAGTAAAATATATAATTAAGAGAAAATTATTAAATCGTATTTGTTTCTATATGTATACATATCTGTGCATGTATATGGGTGTGCCTGAGTGTGTATATGAACATATGACAAATTCTAAAAGAAAAAATTAATAGTTTTTACAATCCTGATCTTAAAATCTCTAGAATCTTTGCATATCACCTCAAAATAAATAACACTTTCTTGAGCTTAAAATAAAACAGATTATGCTTTAGCACTTTTTGTGGAAATAGAAAAAATGGAAAAAAAACTCTTCTTCAGCTTATTGGAAATTATTACCTAGTGATGAGCTTTATTTATTCTACCTAGAAGCTGAGACAGAGGCAGGGATCGGGGTGCATGTGGCCTACTGAAAGTTGTAGCCAGAAAAATCTGAGAGAGAATGAGGTAAACGGAAGACAAGAGGGAAAGGAGTTGAGCAAACTCCTGGTCTGGGTCTAGTGCAGCTTAAGCCTAATTTTTGATGTTAGGAGAAACATAAGTTAGACTTTAGAATTTTCTGACCTTGAGGCCAAGGATCCAAAATTTTTCATCCAGCTGTTAGTCATTACCTTCTCCCTCGGGTGGATGATGCTCCCTCCAAAGTGCAGCCTGGTGAAGAGCCTCACACAAATCAGAGACTTTTCTCCTGAGCAGGCAATGCATGGAAGATTCTGGCTGTGGTACTTGAAGCAGATGGAAGATGGGTACGTATGTTTGAATTGACTACAGTGTACCACTCGGACTGTTCAGATTCACATGTTTTGCACACTAATTCAAATTTGTCTCAGTATAGCTTCTCTGTCATTACGGTTAGTAACCAGTCTGAGGCAAACCTAAGGGAGAAAACTTCGTAGAATGACCTACTGTGGCTGTCTCAGCCCAAAGGCTACAACAGATACACCATCTTGCTGCTCTACTACCCAACCTACATTCACATTGACTGATGCTTCTGCTGGTTTAGGCGGCCTTCCTGGTGAAGTGATAAAAGACTGCCTTTTTATTCATCATGCCTTTATAAGATCAAGATTGTTGTACTT
>PVKM010017402.1:0-25950 GCA_004027735.1 Carollia perspicillata
TATTCAATTCCAGCAGTCTTCAACAATCATTCCTGGTCATCTTCCCTTTTTACATCCAATCTTTTCCCCAGAAATTGGACAGAATCACAGTCTTCAACTTTCACCCTCAAGATTCAGTGTGGAAGTATCCTGCCATCTACAATAACTCACAGGTCACATCCACCTCAATTCATTTACTCAGAATTCAGAACCCATGTCAATGTTAGCTAACTCACACCGGTACTTACTGCCAACTTCCTCTCTACAAACATTTTCTTAACCTACCAAGGCTCAAGATTCGGCCATCATTTCTTACCCCTTCTCTCATCCAATTAGTATTTAACATCTATTAAATTTCCTTAGATATGTCACCCAGGAACTTCAGTTCTAATATAATCTTATTCCAGGCATTTATCATCTCAGGCCAGATTATTATGGGGGCCTCTGAGGGAGATTTTCCAATTCACTGTATCCCCTCTCTTCGTGTTTACCAATTGCTAACTTTCTGCAAATGTATATTCTTCTGTTATCATAGCCAACAGTGTTTCTAAGCATTCCCCAGTGCCGGGTCACTCGAACATCAGGGTCAGAGCCTACTGTAGGCATTAGGATTGAGGACCAGGAGCTCAGTAAATAGTTTTCATGAGTCTGAGATCACTACGTTAACCTCAAACTCACAATTGCAGCGAGATTCAAATACGTGAGATAATTTGGTATTCAAATATCCAAGAGTGTTATAGGGCATAGGAAAGACAAGTGGGTAATTTTAGGGGCAGTAATATATCCATTTCACTGCTTTCTTCTTCTTCTCACACGCATGGGTATACATGAACACAGTTTTTCTCTGTAAACCTTCCCCCTACTCGATACAGTTGAACCTTCCAAAAGATAGCTTCTATTTATGTCTTTGTTATGTACATATATTCGATTTAGGAAAAGGGACTAAACTGCTTTTTTCATTCACAATAGTTTATGATTAATAGTGTTTTGATAAGTGACTTGGAAACAGAGGCATAAAGCCAAAGAGAGGTGAAATTATTTATTAAATATCTCAAAGTAGGTCACCTGCACAGTGCAAATAAAACTATAAGTCACTGGGAAATAATGGGAAGTGTGTGGCAATGCATTTTTTTTTAAATTGGATAGCCCAACAGTCTCTCTCAGGGGGTTCAGAATTCCTAACTCCACAAGATTTTAAGATGAATTTATACTGACAGATAACAAACTGTTCCAAGAAGCCTTCCGGAACTGCCAAGTCAGGTGAGGTCTGAGGCCAGAGGGGAAAGAGTGAGAAGAAATGGAGGCTCCCACCCTACTCTCGTAATTGCCATAATTTTTATTGTCCTACATGTTGCATTCCGTGTAAAAATTCCATGGGAAGAAAATAAATCCCATTTCGTTAAAAAGAGAAGATTGATAATCAATGGTTTCCATGGCAGGGAACTTGTAAAACTTAGTTCTAAATAATGCTGAAAATTGGACGAGAAATTTCTAAGGTTCGGTATGAATTCTAGCTCCCCGGGATTTATGTTGCTGCATTCTCATAACTCCAATAAATTTAGCTATAAATTTTTAAAAATGTAATGAAATGTCAGAAGGTATTTGAGCAAAGCACTTCATTTTTGCCACAAAATTCCTGACGGGTGCTTAGTTCTGATCTCTATATCAAGAATTAGCAAACAGTGATAAATGACCTTATCTGAAGGGTAGGAAATGACCTCTTGGTAAGACAAGAATGCCTTTGAATAGATTCTCCTGTTTATTAAATGACAAAGCAAAGTGCACAACATACACTAAGTCCAACTCAGAGGCACCAGTAATAAAGAACACTCGAACATCAAGCAAAGCTTGTCTTCGGTGCTCCACGCCCATGCTTCTACACAGTTGTCCCTTTCTCTGATGGCTATGTTGGTGATTCTTAATGTCCCCATGGTCCTTTTCCTTCACACCTGCTGCCTCTATGCCCGACCATCAAAAACAGCAGTCACGTATTTAAATCCAAATTTACATTAAATCCTTATAAAATAACCAGGGATATGGTCAGTGCTGTACTTACCAGTGATATTGGCATTTGTAAAAACAGTGACAGTTTATGTTATAAATATAAAGGTTCTGAGCTTTTTAAAGTGAAGTGAGGTGATTCTAATGCTTCTCTAAAGCTGGGTATGAAACTATACAGAATGGTGAGGAGTGTGGAAAAAAAAAGTCAGTGCCACTTTTAAGACATCAACTGAAACAAATCACATGCGAAGTTCAAATACAGAGCATGCTTATATCCCGTCAGCACTAAATGCTTCTCTCTGGTCCCCCAAAGGTCATGCTTCATCCATGGGAAACACTTAGCTTATACGGCAAAACCTGTCAGGATATTCCTTAATGGAGCCCAATGAAATAATAAGGATAATACTAACAACAGCAGCAACAAAATAGACATTGAGGAGGACTTTATTAAGAATTTAGTCCATGTGATTCAGTCGGTCATAGCACCATCCCATGAACCAAAAGGTCATGGGTTTGATTCCCAGTCAGGGCACAGGCCTAGACTGCGGGTTCAGTCCTCGGTGGGCCCGTGTACAAGAGGCAACCAATTGATGTTTCTCTCTCACATGGATGTTTCTCTCCTCTCTCCTTTCCCCTCTCTCTAAAATCAATAAGCATGTCCTTAGGAAAGGATTGAAAAAAGAAAAAATATACATACCAGAACCTCTGTCAAAGGCTTTTCACACAGTATCTCACTGAGTTCTCCCAGGCAGTCTGTAATATAATACCCTTTCATTGTTGCCTTTTTTTATCAACAAGAAAATGAGGCCCATGGAAATTACCTATCTAGTCTCTGGTCTCAAGTTACTATATGACAGAAGCAGAATTTAAAGCCAAAGCTCTTGGACTCCAAATTCCTCAGAAGCGGGAGTCCCATCTGCACCCTGATGATTTCTCGGGCCACGCTGAACTGCACACCTTCTCTGGATTCCTGCACTGTGCTCTGTCTCCGTCACTCAGCCCCTGTCTGAATGTTAACCTCTCTCACACCTGCCTTTACCTTTGTCAACGCAGATCTTTAAAATTCTGACACAGTGGCCATGTAGACACAGTAATATGCAAACTTACTAGTGATTTCAAAAGATCACCTATTCTAAGGAATAATTTCTAGCTTTTTACTTTAGTAGGTTAATCATGCTTATAAGAATTTCTATTTATTGCTCTGATTTGTATGATAATCATAGTTCAATCATTATTGGTATTTAATTCAATGATTGAATTGCTTGAATTGTAGCAGGATTTCTGTACAGCAAGCTTCCTATTGGGGAGTTTTTCATTTTATTTGTCTATGGTTGCCTAGATGATGGCCCAAATTCAAATGTCAATCTGCTGAAAATTATTTCTTTCATTATTATATATTACCTTTCTTTCTTTTACTCCAGTCTGTTCTCCAGAAATAGCAATTATTTATAAGTTGGAATTTTACTCTTTTAATCTATTGACCTCTCCCTCACTATTTTTTTTCTCTCTGCAACTTAAGAGATTCTCAAGTTCAAGCCCCACTGACGTTCTGATCAAACTTTCTGTAGTATAGTCTGTCCCTTCCCCCTGACCTCAATTTTATATTTGGGTAAAATATTCACTTCCTAATATTCATGTTTGAAATAGTCAATTCCTAAGCCATTCATCCAGTTTCTGCTAACTCTATCTTTTGATTTTTGTAGCTAACATTTATTGTTTTAAATATATCTCTGCCTCTTGAATGTTATTTTTTCATTTTTTGCTGAAAACAATTCATAGGCTTAACATGGTTATTATTTTCATTTTTACATAGGTTTATTAATCAGGAAAAAGAGGCCCAGTTTTTAAGTGATGTCTCCCTGTGCGGGGGCCGCCTCCCACAGCCTATCAGCGCGGAGCTGCTGGGTCATCCACATGATCAACCTGAGGACCCGAGAGCCAGTGCAGGCTGTAGGGTCCTCCTATGCACAGACCTACAGCACAGAGGGTTGTCTCTGGATTTAACAAAACTGCTGGACTATTCTCTCTGGTTTCCTGTTTAATCTACCTGTTGGACCCTCCTACCAGTGACACTGCTCCGTCGATCACAGATGACCTTCACTGCACCGAGGACATGTTTTCACGGGGTTCTCTCTCTCCAGACACCACGTGTAGTCTTGGAGACTCACCGAGAGCACTGATCTATACTGTGTAAAGGACTTCTAAGGGGAGGATTTACATCTATTCCAGCTTTTTTCTGGCCTCTAGATTTTACAGCACCAAGTTAGTGAATATTTATAGTGTTCTGCCAAACCTCTAATGAAAGCCATTCACCACAATCCTTTACGCCACTAGTTTGCTTCAGTCTGTCCCCGGTTATTTATGCATGACAAACATTTGTATTTCGTGTGTGGCTTGCCTCCTTTGCAAAATTCCACAGGTAACACCGACTTTCTTCCTTATATTTCTTTAACTGTGTTAGTCAGGATCCCGTAGGATGATATTAGGCTTTTGTTTTACTCAGATGTCCTGTGCAGGTAGAATGAGAGGGCAGAGCAAAAGATCTGTCAACCTAGGGAAGCGGCTAGCATAAACTCCGTCAAGGAAGTCGAACAGAGGGGAGTGGTAATGGACTAGACACACAGAGGAGAGGAAAGAGCTGAAGTAAAGGAAGCCGCATTCAGAGAGGCTAGCTGATAAGAAAACAATTAGCACCGGGAAAGTCTATACTCAGGTAATAGTCTTTCACCGAGGACTAGAGAATTGTGAGATCCAGGTGAAAAGTGGCTTAAAATTGGAATCTAGTTACCACCGCTACAGGATACAGTCACGGCAAGTCAATTTTCCAGAACACAACGCAGAATAACTTATTGTAGAATACTGGCCTAAAGTATCTTAATTCTTTACAAGTAGGGTCACGATGACATTGATGGAGAAAGGATAACTTAGGAAGATAGTGATACAGAGACCGGTTCTGATAGTTTTCTGTACTATTACCTTCTGTGATCCTGACATGCGTGTGCTCAGAGTCCCAAACAACTCACTGCAGTATTAAAAAGAAATTGAACTTTTCTTCCTTTATCCAATAATTCATCTCTCATTTTCCAAATGCTATAATGCTTCTCATGTATAATTTCTTGCTTTAAAAAATGCAGTTCTTCATTACCCAAAGCTCTTCTGTTTACTTTTAGCAACTGTATTGCACAAATTGCAATTACATTAAGAAAACATTCTCTGTATCACATAACTGCAATAGAGCTTGCTATTCCACATGTAGGCACCAGATCATACATCCGGCAAAATTTAACCCTGTTGTTGTCAAACATTTAACAATAAATGCAATATGTTAGTCCATGGGCAATGAAGAAAGCAGAGCTATTCCAGGTATTTCAAGGAGAAAATGATTTAACAAAGGGTATAAAGTGCTTATAAGGCCACTGAACACATTGTAAGAGTGAAGGTCAGGCACGGTCTTCACTAGCCCTGCAGGAATCAGCCCCGAATGATCTGAGCTCTTTGTAATAATGAGACAGGCAGGCGGTTCACTGTGGAAAGCCATAGGCTGATAGAAAATTTATGTCTGCTGGAACCCACCTATTTGCCTCCGACTGTCAGACCAAGCAGTCTTCCCAGCCTTCTGTAAGTAAACCTCACTGGAGGACTTGATGTTGACAAGGATTTGGGAAAATGTGCTTCTTGAGCTTTCACCCACGTGACTCTCTCATAGAGGGGGCAGGAATGGGACTGAACGCCAACAGGAAACCTGATAAAGCAGCATAAGACTTAGCTGACCCTTAAAGGCCGCGTTGCAAGGAGGACATGGTTCGATACGGTGGATTCGCCAAAGCTCAGGCCGAAAAACTAAACTTTACTCACTTCCCCAGAAGGAATCAGGCCTGTGGAAACCAGCACAAGAATCTCTAAAAGTTTCGTTTTATAACTAGTTCTCCAGTAAACTGACTGTGAAGGGAGATACAGTAAGAGTAGGACTTTTTAGTGGTTATTAGTTTGATGTGTTAGCACCTTTCCATTAGGGCATTTCTTGCTTTTGGGTCATAAGTTCATTTGAACAAAAAGAAGACTAATAAAAAGGTTTTATTTGTGTTATTTCTCTGTATGAAATTCTTTTATTTCTTAATAAAAGTATTTAATAAAGGTATTTAATAAAAATAAAAACTGATAAAATTATTTCTTATTAAAAATAATTCTTAAAATTTGCATATTCCAATGGCAGAATGGAAACTAAGGTTCAAAATAATGAAACGAGGGTAATGAGACACTGAAATCATTACTGAATCATCAAAGAAAAACGGATTTGGTTTTAGTATAGTTTTTATATGTACTGGATCATGTTTTATTATAAATCACATGAAAAATTTAGAATCTTACATTCCTCACCAAACAACTTGAATCAGAAAGCTCAATCAAAATTTAATTTGAATTTCAGGACTAGTGTCCATTAAGAGAGATCTCTTAAATAAATTGCTTGCTATACTTTTCAGCCATTAAAATAAATAATGTCAGTAGCAATGAGAAACAATGTACTGAGTGTTTACTTGTGGAACACAATTGGCTAAGTGCTTTATCTGCATTAACTCAATAAATAATTTATTAGCAATATTAATATTAATCGTAAGAAATTATAATACATAAAATCTATTAAAATAAAGATACTTGTAAAAAGAAAAACAGCAAATTAGCTTTTCATTGAAGATTAGGCAACACTAAATAGATACTTTGTAGCAATTTGATATAAATTTGATCTCTGTCATGGGACATCTTCATCTACACCAAGTGGACTCTGTGTTGTTTGGAATTGCATGTAGAATATATGTGCTAAGACAACTTTGTTAATTTTTACTATACAGTTTAAATAATCAATTTTATATTACTATAAGAGCAGAAGAAAATATGTCGTTATTTATCCGAAATTCATGATAAATATTAAAGATGTTTTATAAAAAGAAAAAGAGTGACTACGTGCCTGTCATATTCCTCATTTTCTCCAAGCCACACATGCTGGACCTCTTCTAGCATACTTAGGATCCACCAGCTCAAATACCGCTTTGTATTATAAGCAGAAACCATTTCAGAATAATTATGATCACGAAATAGGAATGTTTGAATTCGGTTCTACATAGATTTCAATAAAGAATGGTTTGACATCAACTAGGCCAGAAAATAGCAAATGTTCGAAGTCATCATACACATTTTCATGTTCTACTTTCCTTTGCATCCATAATTAGCTGTACATGTCCCCTTTCCTCATATCTAAGCGTGCCCACAGGATTTATTCTAAGCACTCCTCATCTGCAACCTTGAACATACGTAACATCCTACGCTGACTATGAGTAGCCTAACCACCTTTATAAGTCCAGAGACAACAAATCAATGCATGACGAATAACACTGTTCACTTGTGACTAAAAAATGGGAGGTTAAACTATTTCCCATTATTACTAGCAAGACACAAGGAACATTTTTTTCTGCCTTTGAAATAGATGTTGGTTTGTCTTCTTGACAGGATGTAAGTTCATCTATAGAAGGCATCAAAAGTATTCTCGGTAAAATTGTTTTTCATCAGAATCTAATCAGGCTATTAAAAATAAATATTTAAAAAAGCTTTAGATGTGTTCTCTGTAATAAGCACTTAAACCATTTCATAAATGTGCAAAGAATCATTTAAGTAGTGAGTGTATTAGGTACAAAGAGAGACTTCGTGCCTAGTATGTGGGTCTTGTAAGGCAGTCAGGTATGTGTGCGAATAAACACACCATGAGGCACTGTGTGTTTGTACTGCTACATGGACAAATGTGGAACAAGTCAGAAATGAATTATCAAGATGTCCTCATGGTATTAGTAGGTGATGGGTCCCTGGCACTGGGAAGAGTATAAATGAGGGGAAAAAAATGGACAGAATGGCATTTAAACTGGGTCCTGCTACATGAGTGGAATTACAGTAAATCTATGTGGATCACAAATGCAATCGTTAGACAGAACAGTATGGGTAAGGCCTGAACACTCTAATACTAATACACATAATTTAATTAGAGGCCAGAGACTGAAGCACAGAAATGGCAGGGTGGGAAATCACAAATGTTGGAGCTAGCTATGGCCAACCTCGAGTACCAGCGTCCGGCACTTGAAATTGGTTGTGCCAGTAAGAAAGAGAAAAGGAAGGATTCTGAGCAGGAAACCAGACGAGCAAAAGAAGATGCGGCGTCTACTACGATTTGTAGGAATGTTGTTGAAAGACTATTTGGATGGTATATGGAAAAAGAAATAAAACTCTGAACTGAGGGTAATGGTTATGAGGCCAGATAGCTAATAATATAATTCTAATGCTTTAGTGTAACTAATTTCCCCAGAGAAACATATTCCTCAGGGAAAAAAAGTCATACTAAAGAAAGTCATATACTATAGGGGAAAACAGCTGAAGAAATTATGTACATGAGTGTGTATATGTGTGTACATTTTTTCCCTTTTGCTCTAAATGCTACTTTTTTACATTTTGGTAAGTATCAACTTCTGTGCACCATAAAAAACATTTTTTAAAAAGTGGTTTTGATTTAACTACAAATTAACACACACGCACACAATTATCATCAAGGGTATCTCTGTGTGGCACCTCCCCTAGGTGGTATGTCAAAAAAGACCACATACCCTTTCAAGAAGTCTTCTTGGGGGAAAAAAAAGGAAAAAAGTTCTTGTCGAGAATGCTTTTTCTTTCTCTAACAGCAACATTAATTACGTTGTCGGCTAAAGCCACAAGACTGAGACAGGCAGAGGCAATCTGATTCTCATCTTGTTTAAACTTGTCAGTTTCAAAATGAAGTCAAGAGTTAGTCAGAGAAAATGGAGAAGGTCTCCTTCCTCATTTAAAGATAAATAGAAAGTCCAACTGCCGATCTTCCTTAAAGGAGGGATACCCTCCCGAAGACACTTGTCTCTTTTTAAAGATGTTACTAATTCAGTCCCTCACACAACTCCCAGGAGCTAAGAGCCCGTTTCTCATCAGTAGACACTCCCAGCACCTGCACAGCTATGCGTCATCTGTTCCGCGTTTGACCCTCTGTGGGAAGAAAATATACCTCTAACCTGCTTAAAGAGCCACCAAAGACACACAAATTGTTAAGCCAAACTTTTTCTGAAATCCAGTGTTCTTACTTCCCTGTGCCTCCATTGCACGTGGCTTGCTAGCAACCCCGAGGAAAAATTAATTTCAACAAACATCGATTTGTTAGAAGTCCCGACTCACAAAATGGCCTTGGTCTCTCATTCACACATTGGTGAGTGGGGGCAGCGTGGGAGAGGCAGGAGAAACAGAAGGGGAAGGGCGGAAAGAACAGGTAGATGAGTAGATGAAGCAGATCACCTAGGGAAGGGGAGGTTAGAGCACGTGACGTATGGAGGGCACACACAGAGGCTAAGTGAGAAAGCAACAGGTATGTGATTTGTACCAGGGATCGAATGTTCCCGATGTACTAGGGAGTGTAGTGAGTCTACTTACGGGTATGTTCAGTCAAGGATTTTCTCCCTCTTTGAGTTATGGACCCTTCCACTCGGAGTGGTGAATCCATGCCTTTTTTTATTTTTCCAAATAAAACCTTTCATTGGATTGGATGTTAAATTAGTGGAATGAAAAACATAGGGGCCTTATTTCTCATTTATCTAATATAATTTTTTATACCAAAGAAAGTAAAGAGATTCAAGTAATGACTTGTTAAAATTAGCTGGGACAATGCTTTGGAAAACTCAATGAATAAAATTTTATTATTGAAATGAATATATTTCACCAAATTCCACCCATTAGTCTCCTTCCACACCACTCTTTGATATCTCACCTATATTTTTTGGTTACATATGTTTTCAAAGTGCATTCTTTCAGAAATGGGTTTAAATTGTCCTTTTTAAACAGACACTTAGATGCACTAATGAGGATTGGTGTTATGAAAAATATGATCACTCCATACTGTAGAGTCGTACACCTGAAACCTATATAAGTTCATTAACCAATGCCACCCCAAGAAATTCAGTAAGTTTTTTTAACGATCTCTTGAAGGGAGATGTGCATTTTGTTCTGTTCACCAGTGCTCAGCTTATGGCTTTGCTTTGCCACTCCAGGGAGACCCAAAAGTGTTATCACTTCCTAAATTCAGCTTTGGGCACAATGGCTGGGAGATGACAGTTTCTCCACGATCTTCTTCGTGACCTGAGTCTTAAAGGTCAGTTAATGACAGCAAACAGGAAATAAAAGACAACCAAACAAAACCGACAAAAAAAAGTTTTGTCAATTTTTTAAAAAAAGAACTTGTCCTGAGAAGTAACAAAGAATCTTGATTTTTTTTAAAAAGTCCGTTTCCCAATTTTTTCTAATCTCTTTAAAGTTTTTCAATAGTTCTAAATTAAATCCCTTTCACCCTTATCTCTTTATCCATCAGAAAATCCGAAGGGTATTTGGATGCAGACATCCATTGCACCAAAGATCTTTCATTACACAGCACAAACAAGCACTTTTATTGAACAAGAACCCAATTACTTAACCCCGCTCCAGGTTTCATTCTGCCCTGCGGCGTCTACCCCGACAGCGGCCCACTAATCTCTTCTGATGGACGTTGCTACATATCAGTTCTGATACACAGAGATGATTCCTAACCTTCTTGTAGAAAACCACTGATTAAATAAACTGAGATGCCCATCTCAGCTTCCTGGGACCAATGAATAACAATGAGAAAGAGCGCGGGCAGATACGGGCCCTTTCCTCCTCTGCCTAAGACACAGGCAGAGAGAAAAGGGGAAGAGAGCCCTGGCTGCCCTGAGAAAATGACCGAAGTTCTGCACTCGCGTGGCCTAGGGTTTCTCTGTTAGTTTCTCCTCTTCAAATGACTGCCATGCTGGCCACATTTTGCTAAAAGAGAAGAAAATCAGTCTCTACATGCTCTTGAGCCTTTGCTGCGACCATTCTTTTTTCAACATACGGATAAATGATGCTAATGGCTTGAACTTTGGGTCAGTAATTCTCAACATTGACTGTGAATGGGAATAACTCCAGAGCTTTCACAGAAGCCGCAGTCCCATCCCTACAGATTCTGATGGAGGGATGGAATCGGCAATTTATCGTTTTTTCAAAAGCTCTCCAGATCATCCTAATACACAACAGAGTTAAGAAGTGTTACTTTGTACAGATAGCAACCCAGTTGTTAATTCTGTTAGCATTATGAAGAGGTCCTGGTATCCTTTAGTCAAGCTTCATGTCCACGGCAGGAATATGGTAAAGAAAGGCCTCTGAAAAGTCACATTGATAACACATTGCCACCTCACAAGAAAGTCTATTTCTTTGGTTTCCTTAACATCAAAACATTAGACAAGTCCCCAAGACACTTCCAAGTACTATGTACAATACTGCTCATGATGACGCTGTTTATATTAACAAAGACATTTAATAATTTTATGTCCACCAATAAGGAACTGAAATCAGTGAGACAGAGAGAGAAAGAGAGAGGAGGGGGGAGATACACACACACACACACACACACACACACACACACACATACATATATGTATGGGATAGGCTTTAAAATAGGGAATAGGGAGAATAGCATCAGTGAAAAATATGTTTAGGATGTACCTATGTTCACATATGTGCACTTACATGCATAATACCTTTTCAAAGGATACTGTAAATAGCATAGCTTTCTAGAAAGATAAGGTTTGAGTTTTATTTTTAGTTTATACCTTTTAATTATTTCATTTTCTAATCATTCGCAGGAACTACTTTCATGTATTTCAATCAACAGAGGTTACTTGGGATTAAGATAATAAAACTGTGTTGTTGTTTTTTTTAAAGTTTTCAGTGTCTTTCTACACTAATGTGTCATCTGCTCTCCATGCTTTTCCTTGCACTACTATTCAGAGAGGCACAGGATGACACTACTACTCTCCACGTGACAGCCCTTTCAGCTGTTTGAAAGACACGACAATGTTTTTTTATCCTTGGAAATTCTATTTCCTTCCATTCTTATTCATATGCATTCAAAGACTGTATATTATGTGCTTCCTATTAATGTGCCAGTATTCAAGAATAGAAAAATAATTTAACAAATTCCTGCCATTAAGAAGCTTATATTCAATCTAGGAGATAAAAATAAAAAAGACAAAAAGAAAAGATAACCTATAGTCATTTTACTGCCAGTGTATTTATAAACAGAGAAAATGAACACACACAGGGGAGTCTACTTTTTTAAGACTGATGGGCAGTAAAGAGAAGGAGAGTAAAGTTGATCAAAATAGATTGCTTTTTTCAACATTCATTTATCATGTTAACAAAGTTATCATGCTAACTCCTTTTTATGTGATATTTTATTTCAATTTTATAACAGTACCAGATATGATTCCTATTTTATAATTGCGAAAATGGAAGCTCATGATATACTGGCTTTGCTTCTCGGAACACTATCTGACTTACCAATGTTGCTCTACCACAGCGAAGAAGAAAAACTCCTTTGAAACGTGGTCTTGATCGGTCAGGGGCCAGTGGCGCTACCAGGCCCACTGATGTTCACACTGACACTGCACACAGTCTGTGCTAAGGCGGGGCGGGGGGGGGGGGGCGGGGGAAAGGGCCAAAGCAGGAGTTAGCTGTGTGCGGGAATGAGTTGCTAAGCCTGCCTAGAGGAGTCAGTGACAGTTTCAGAGCAGAGACAGTGATGGCTTGAGCTGAAATTCGAAAGGCAAGGGAGAGTTTTCCAGGGGGACAAACGGCGAGGGCTCCATTCCACAAGGAGAAAGCAGTCCAGCCAGAAGCAGTGCACATTTAGGCCCCAGGGACGCTCTCGTACTATGTAGAGTTGCCAGGACAGGAACAAAGGGACACATGGGAGGAAAAGTATAAGGGAAGACAGAATACCAACCATTAGCATCTTGGGAATTTGGATTTGACTCTCCCAGCAACGGAAAGAAACAAAATAAGAACTCATTTTTATGTCCTGGAGAAAATCTGTGTATTTGCTAGAATCTTACAAGGAGTGGAAATATGTGTAATAGATGCTCTCTCAGCTAAAATAAAACGTCCACAAAAATATTGGTAGGTTTTAAGTCGACGTGACAATTTGTTATTTTTGTAATTTGTACTACCAATGGGGAGCACAGTCTCATCTTTGTGAGAAATGATTGTCCTTTACATTAAGTTATGCATGGCACACAAGAGTCAACAGGTGCCTAATGTGACTGCTTGTGGTTAGGATCAAATTCAAATTTCTTTGGGCATATTATGTCCTTCAGAAGATTCTAAGTCCGTTAATAAAAACATATGGCACGCTTCCATTAGAAGTCATTTATTGCACGCTGTATACGATGATTTCTTTGCTTTCAATTTCTTATCAAATGAAAGGCCATGTCTCAGCTCCTCCCGAACAGTTTTGAGTGTTGGCTTCTATGGTACAGCTGTCTGCTGCATATTCTAAAATCGGGATCCCTGTAGGGAACAGTGGGAACCCGTGATAAGGAAAGAAAATATGCAGCAATGTGGAGGGGAATTTTTTCTTTTAGTTTTATTATTCTTTATGATAACATGCTGATTTTCTCTGATGGAAGAACACTCCACAAAGACCCTAAATGTAGGCTTGTAAACATACTCTATGCTCTGCGATGCTGATAAAACATTCACTTTTCAGACTAAAAAATGAAGGGCTAATGAGTAATTTCAGGCAACATCAGAACAAAGCTATTTATTTTATATTTGAAATATAAAACCAGAATGTTTTTGTGAGATCCAGCATTAGGGACTATACTGGCTACTTGTATTTGATAGAAATATAATTTATAGCATTAGTATGTAGATTAATTATGATTGTCTCATGCTTTATTGTCAAATTTCCTTGGCTAATAAAGCCATAGATAATGAAGCTGGCAGATGGGATCGTTTTCTGGAGTTTTCAAGGTCAATATGTCAATTAAGTTGCGGGCTAATTCATTGGTGCTGGAAACAAATGAACATGTTGGACTGCGGGAGATTGCAAGTCTGGGGGATCAGGCATCTGTATTGACTAATGACAGCCTCAAGTTCTCAATTCTGTGACGTGCTTCACAGGAGCAAATTACCTTTCCACTAATTTGACAAAGATAAAACTTTCTAAAATTGCATAATATAATAAAGGTTCAAAGGCTGCCGCATTACATAAACCAGTGAACCATGCTACCTACATTGAGCAAAACTGTCCTAGTACATATGTTTTCTGTGTCTGTCAGCACCAGTGTGAATTTGTTGAATTCATTCATTCATTCGACAAGGGTTTTACAATGTACTGAATGTGTACTTGGCAGGAGGTTCTGTGTTAGCCCCTTGGGCAGCAAAACAAAAGAGGCGGCCATGGTCGTCACTCTCACATAACTTAGAGAGACAGCTACTACACAATTAAGTTCACAATTCATTGTTAATGACCGTTGGCATAAGTGCCACAAAGGGAAAGTTCTTCCCTTTGTAAGAATGGACAATTCTTACTATGTAATACCTCGAAAATGAGAAAAGCGTGCTGTGAACATATTCATAGAATCAACTATAGATATCAACATTCACAGTTAAATATAATTAAATAAGTGTTTATTGAGAATCTATTACATTCCACTCATTCTGTAGTTGCTGAAAATACAAGGAAATCATACAACGCAATTGGAGAAACAGGCTTATCAACAGCAAAGTGTTCAGAGCGGTGGAAGCACAGATAAACGATGGCCCCTGAGAATAAAAAAGACTTCAGGAGGAAACTCATTCATTCGCTTATTAAAATATTTATTGAACATTTATCATAGTCCCAACATGGTCCTTAGTGTCAGGGATTTATAGCCATAAAACACAACCCCCGTCCGTGAAGAAGTAATTATCTAGAGCAGTGCTCTCGACCAGGGTTATTTCTCCCTCAAGGGAAATATGGCAATGTCTGGAGACATTTTTCTTTGTCACAACTGGGAAGAGTGTGCTACTGCTAGCTACTGGGTACAGGCCAGAGAGGCTGTTAAACATCCCACTACACAAATGAAAGCCCCGCGCTATGAATAATTATCCCAAACATCCATCGTGCCAAATTTGATAAACCTTTGGGAAAGAGAGAGAAAGAGGCAGCCAATTACAGTGCACTATTATTAGTGTTGAAATGGGGCTATATTTTCAAAGACTCGGGAAAATGAAGAATAGGTTATGATATGTTAAAGAGAGCATGCAAGGAAGATACTTTGGCTTGGTTCACTCTCATTGCTAATTATGGTGAGATGTTGGCAAGGTCTGGACTAGGCGTACCAAAAACGAAGACAGCAAGGTTAATAAAAAATGGATGTAAGTGGAAATTTGAGAGGTGAAAGAAACATCCATTTATTGAGCAATGAGGTAGTGAAAACCTGGCGGCGGGGGGAGCTGAAGCAGAAGGAAGAGTCAATGGTTTCCTTAAGATTTGCTTAGTTTGGTGGTAGGTTAGATGGAGTTACTATCAACAAACCTCAAAACGAAAGAGAAGCAGCGCATTGTAAGGAAAATTAACAATGATGATAAAAACAACACTTCCACGTTATTATGCCTCAGGCAGTGTGCCAGTCGCAGTACCCATTGTCTTTGTCACAACCCTTGACAGAAAGGTAGTGCTATTTAAAGTGAGTCCTGTTATCTCCAATTTTTAAGACAGAGTAAGAGATTGAATAAATTGCCAAGGTCACACTGCTTATCAGTGGCAATATTCAGACTCCACCTGAGATTGACCTTCTTCTAAAGCCAAGGTTATCCTCCTCTATGCTCTGCTGGATTAAGGAGGCTGGACCATGGGGGTGGTGTTTTCACACTCTATACCCAGATTGCCTGGGTTCTCCAAAAAGCACAGCTTGCTGTAAAAACTTATATATTACTAGCTCCTTAGGGAGTGCAATTTCAGGGGAGCAGAAGCGAGGAGAAATAAGTGAGTCATGGAGACAGGGAGAGCTACCATTGTGCAGGAATCAAGCATACTCCGTTGTCTGATGAAGTGTCGGGGAGGCCATTTAAATGACTGCATTCCAGGATGGTCTGTGTGGAGGAAGAGAGGGAGAATATTCACCAACTCTCAAAGCATTAGTTAGAATATTGAATATTTGCTCCCAAAACTTGAAGTCTCCTGCCTTTCCAGATTGCTCCTCCAGAGCTACCAAGTGGGCTTTCACTTAAGGCCCTCTGACATGTTCTGGGGCAGAGGCAAGAGGAATACAGCACGGGCAGAAGACGAGGCACTGTGGTGTTGTCCTCTAGGAATCAATCACGAGGAAGACAGCACAACATAGTGGTCAAGTCCCTGAGACAAGGGTAATTAGGAAGAAGCTGTGGGATGGCCGGTAACAAGTAGTTGATATACCTGGTCTCTACAAATCCCCAGCTCTGTTCCTTTTCTTGAGGTTCTTTCCCTTCCGGTGATTTAATTCCCTCGTCTGTAAAGTGAAGAAATCATAGTTCCTACCTTGTAGTGTTTTGAGGATTAAAAGATTGAATATACATCAACCACTTCACATAATACCAACATAAGCACCAAATGCATTACTTGTTATTGGCGTCACTTCTATCCTAGTTGTTGAGAAAAAGAAAAAATCAGCTGCCTACACCCAGGAACCTGCTGGCACTAACAGCAAGGCCCTGGTGCTGGAAGGAGCTGGCTGGGCACTCGCCTCTGAGGGGATAATGTTCTCTTGTTGAAAATAAATTATCTCACAGAAAACACCGGGATCCAACAAGGTCACTTGGTGAGCACAATGATGTGAAACAAGCAAACAAACAAAAACAAAACAAGACCACTTCATTATCATGTCTAAGCACAGACAAAAGCAAGACCATTATACAAACCCAAAATACCAAAAGCGACCCTCTTGGGGCCGAGAGAAGGGACTGCTCTTCTTTACTAATTAGAGCTTTAGCCTCGGTCTTTTACTAACATTTAACTCATTTTTTTTTTCTTTTAGACAATATGTATAGAGATATTTAATCACAGATTTATGCCCGCTACCTAGTAGTTTCCAATCCAGAGTCCAGTACCATTTCTTGCACCCCCATCAAAACACCACAGGCAAGCCCAAATCCCATGAGTCTTTTGTAAAATCCTGTTACTGAGGGGCCTCACAGATGCACCCATGCCTTCTCCCTCGCTGTAATGAGCAATAACTTCAACTCATTCAACTACAGGCATACATACTTGTTAGGCTTTGACTGAAGGGCAACATCATCCTTATCTTCATCATCATCTCTAAAGCTGAAGACATTAGATTAGCTATATATTCGTGAAATTTTTCATTTACATTATAATTAAGCCAAAGCAGTAGAAGAAATTACCTAAGGAAAGACAGTCAAATAGCAGAAGTGAATTACAAGAGCGGAAGCAGGGAGAACACACTAGCATTGAAGGAACAGGTCAAGTAAAAAGGATTAATCACTTTGCCCAATGAGTGAACTTAGGAGAAATCACGTAGGAGGAGAAGTAAGAGAGTTCGACCTATAGAAAGAAGAAGAGAGTGTGAAGAATGTCATGGTGGCCCCGTGAGCAGGATTTAAAAGTCCAGATAGATAAGAACTAGGGAAAGCCCGATGGGTCTGAGACCTAGGGGATACAATAGTCCACAAACCAAAGAGTATTTGAATGGGTGAAATAAAAAAAAAAGAACAGATTACTCTGGGTGCAGTGATACTTGACCATGGGGAAATCAGTCATTTTAAGTATGAATGTGAACGGACAGAGATGGAAACTTACATGGAGGGAAACGTAGGACTGCTGGAGGGATTCCTTAGGAAAGGAAGAAGCAGAAATTTTACTTTCCTTTAAGAAAGGGTCTATGGGAGAGCACGGTTTGCAGATCCAAGAAAGTGAAGGAAAATTTGGTGAGTTAAGACCCTAGCGTGTGTGGGAGGCGGGGAGATTAAAAACATGGTTGGAGAGCTAAGCCTGAAAAGGACTAAAGACATTTCATCCTCTGAAACTGGAGGAATGAAAGGGAGATATACAAAGTCTGTCCATAAAGTATCCAGCCACATACCATGAAAAAGAGACACTTATTGAAGAAGGTACAAGAGATATTTTAGATAGGACGATGATGCCTCAGTCCCTCTCAACACAGTAAGTACCTTAGGACCTCACACAGTTCTCCAGTCTTTGTTGAATGGAGCCCGCACACATTCAACATTTTCAGGTATTCTGCTTGTTGCAGGCCTTCCAGAATGGGGAACACTTTCAGCAGATTCTTGACCATCTTTGAAGCATTTGTGCCCTAATTGTATGTGCATTGCACTCACTGCATCCTCCCTGAAAGCCTTTTAAATCATCCAAATAGTTTCCACAGAGGAATGCTTAAGCTTAACACAGAATTTGATGCAGAATCGTTGCTCTACTTGCTCAATCGTTTTGAATGTGACAGCCACACAGTACACATGCTCCCTCAATGGCATCTACCACCCCCACTGACTAGTACAGCGAAGTCATCATTGTTCACGCAGGTGCACTCCAGTCCACTCTCCTTGGCTGCCAGGCAACATCAATGTCACCCAAACTATTCTTGTTATATTAACGATGGCTGAACTTCTTCAGGACAGACCTCATATACTAGTGTTGTTGAACATGAAAGTTCTTAGAGAGCGAGTAGAGGCAGCTAAGGAATTTCATCACTGTTGGCTTCTGTTTTCTCAGTCAAGACATGGACTATGACATCTGTCAAGGGCAAGTGTTAGATGCTTGGCAGCACTGGAAAAGCCACATCAAAACAAGGAGCTGGAGCCCACAAGCAGAAAAGGAAAAGACTGTCAGGCATTATTAAGAATGAAATTAAGAAAGATCTTTTGGCCCTAAAGGCCCTGCCCAGCATGGCTATGTAATGTTTGTCTAGCAGTCTCGGCTGCTGAGATAAGGATGAGACAAATAAAATGCTTGGGCTGATTCCTATTCTCAATGGTGAGTTGTCTGGTGAATGGTTACGGGAAACAAAAGAACAGAAAGTCTGGTGAGAGCACAGTTGAAATGGGTGATGACTGTGTCCGGGCTGGATAAACAGGGAAGCAAAGCCAACTGCAGACTGACCCATTAAGGCTGATCACAGTTCCAAAGGCCATTGGCAGCAGGAGGATGCAGTCGGCAGGATGGAGGTGGATGGAGGCGCAGGAGGTGGGTGAGGGAAGAGGGAAGGTCAACAGCGAGGCTCAGTAAGAGTGCCAGGGAGGGAATTTTGAAGGTTGGAAGGAGAGAGGGTTTCAGATAAAGAGTGTAAGATTTTGAAAATAAAACAGTTGTGAAGGATAGGGAGCTGCATACGATGCTCTAGAAATTTGACCGTGAAGATGGGCTAGGAAATGCAGGGAAGGGGGTAGAAAGAAGGCTCCTCGTACCCTAGGAGCCAGGAAAGCCATTACATGTTAACAAGAGATGAGCTTGAACTAGATTACTAATTATTAGTCATTATATTTTCACTAGAAAAATAGGATTCCTACTATACCATAAAAAAATGGAAAAAGAAAAAAAACCCTTCAGTGTTTCATAGTATAATTCAGAAAATTTGTACTGTTATGTGATAATAATTTTATTAAACCATAGGGAGAATTATTTTTACATAATGCTATTGGGTTAACCAAAAAGTCTGCTTAGTGTTTTCCATAAAATAAAAGACATTTTTCATTTTCACCAACAACTTCACTGATTTGGCTACATTGAGTATGTCGGCTATCTCCTGCTATTGGCTTCCAGTGGGCAGAGGCCAGGGGTGCTGCTAAATATTTTCCAATGCATAAGACAGGCCACAGCAAAGAATCATTTGGGTAAAATGTCAAAGTACCAAGAAACTTCGCAAACCACTCTCGACATGTTTGATCAGTCACAGCACCTTCTCTACATAATGCACAAATCTTCTTTTGTGTTTCAGGTGAGTGCTTACCTTTCTTGAAGTAATAAAGCATAACAAGCCAAAAATGTTGTGTATCTTCTTCCATCTTCAATATTAAAATGATTGCACAAAATTCTCCAACTTGATAAGTTTTTTTTAACACACGCTGATATGACAACTGTCACAATACAATCTAACAAAATTGTTTTTGAATGACGTTGAAGACAACTAAGCACTAGTAGAGCCACAGTATGGAAACAACCAAATGAATTTTGGGGCCAACCCCATACATAGAGACATTACCTTCTAAAGAAGATTCCTTATAGATTTGTTTCCAAAAAAGCCACATATATAGGAAAAAGCCTCATACACGTATCGGTTTCCAGAAAAGCACTGAACAAATTGCTAACATCTACTGATACATTCAAAACAGATTTAAAAGATTTAAGAAGCTACAGTGTCAAAAAAATACTATTTGCTTTTTTGCCACTTTTCTATTCCTAAGATTCGTAATAGAAAAGGTGACTGGATAAATGTGGAGACTCCGGTAAATATTTGACACTTATAGTGAAGTTTCATTTAGCCCAGCAGAGTAATTCAGTATTCTCGCTCTTGGTGAAATTTTAAAGAATAATTCATTATACCTAATTGTTCCTCAGAATCTCTGGATTTCAGAGGTGATTCATATTTCCAAAGAGAGCAGTTACCTGATAATATCCCTGAGGAAATGTATGTGTATTAATTCTGAACACGTAAACTCTGCTACTTTTAGTTAGAGCTTATTTTAAGGGTTGCCTTTTTCCTGCTGTTGATTGTAAATGCTCTGAGAATAATAAGACCTACTAGGATGAAATGACAAGGAAATGCTAAAAAAAATTTAAATGGAATATATTAGCAAACGTTATCTGGGCAGTCTTAGTATAATATGTACTTTTGCATGTTGTACAACTAAAAAAATAGAAAAGTTAACATTTTTTCCCCTTCTGGAATCCCCAGGCAATATTGTAAGGGACACATTTAACTCATCTAAGTGAGTTTTTAATAAGGCATCAAAAGGTGGACCAATTTTATCTGATTTCTCCTGGGAATTGGAGATAATTAAATGAAGGTAAAATCCCTACTAACCACTAAAGATACTTTTGGGTTATTTGTTTTTTTGTTTTATTTTAGAAATAAAGCAAATGTCCCCATTTCCCCCCCTTTGCCCGCCTCCCGCTCCTGCCTTCGCTTCCCCCTTCCCTCCAGCCATCGCCACACTATTGTCTGTGTCTGTGGATTATACATGTATGTTCTTTGGCTAACCACTTTAGAGACTTTTATTTCTAACTAATGTTCCTTGGATGTATGCAATTCTGACCCTCTCTTTACTCTCCATGGATGAGAAGGATCCGTTTACCTCATTCACTACCAAATGTAAGTACTCTTATTTAAAAGTTCTGATTTAACTGCAGAGCTCAGAGCCTTGTCAGTATTATCTAGGATTATACTTTTTTTTTTAATGAAAAAATTCCCTTTTAGTGATTTCAGATATAAATAATGAGGCTGGGTTACATGTTCTTAGCACTATGGTAACCTGTCTCTGCTTCTGGTTTTGATGTGTTATTAGGTTTCAAATATGAGACCCTTCCTCTTATTTCTCGCCTTCCACGTATCTATTGAGATCATCAGAAATTATGAATATGTCACGTTTGAGTCCCTTAACCCCAACAATATGGTAGCCGCTAGTCATCTGTAGGTATTGAGCCTTTGCAATGTCTTCCTTGTTGGGATTGAGATGTTCCATAAGTTTAAAACACAAAGCAGACACTGATGCCTTATAGTACAAGGCAATGTAAAATATCTCAATAATTTTATACTGAGATGTATAAATAATATTTTATGCATTTATGAAAATAACACATTAAAATAATTTTTACCAATAAGTAGGGAAAATGGCTATGAAAATTTTAAAACTATATATGATTAATATTTGTGTTTTCCCTTATAATTCTACTGAACAGTATGCCCTGGAAGAAAGTTTGAAGTTAGCACTCTTGGTAAATGTATTCCACCAAAAAAAAAAGGAAAAGCAGATATGGAGAATGTATGGAATGCAGTCACCTACCCCACCATTTCTAATGGGATGTGCTTCTTTATTGGTCTTTGAAACCAGCCAAAATTTTAATAGCAGCTATTAAATGGTATGGATTGACAAAACAAGTTTTAAGGTGTTTCAGAAAGAAGCCCAATAATTAAAACGATAGTATTTCTACTGCTTACAACAGAATGTATTATTCTGCAGGCATAACATTTTTGATACAACAGATGAAGCTGAGTAGAACCTTCGAATCTTGCAGCTCTGTGCTTCCTCAGTCATTAAATGGTTATGCAAAGGCAGATAAATATTTTTTTAAGCACTGCTCTCACATATTTACTTTTCTGTGACAAATGTGCAATGATTCCTCATGCAGCATTTTGAGAGTGACCCTCTGCTAAGTGCAGTGATTGATTCGGCAGTCCTGGCCATGAACAATTTACAACCACACACCAAATTTGTTGGACTATCTGATTCCTACAGCGCCTTTTAAAACTTGATCTACAGAATTATTCCCATTGCTCTACCTGTCCCGTACCTTTGTTGGAGGACAATACTATGATGGACATAAAACCAGGAACTAGTTAAATGACACTGTAAAATGCTCCATAAAGTTTAAGTGCAACATGGAATGACTTCCCCATTTCTCTAAGTGTGATAGCCAACCCTGGGATTCATTAAAACACCAAACCACTTTTTCAGATAGGGACGTTGCTAAAGCATGGTAATATTAACTTTCTGACTGTGGACGTCATACTAGGATTTTTTAAATTATTGACTTCGTGAATACTCATTTCTTTACATTTGCCTCTCATTCGCTTTTACTCATCTTTATGATTTTTAAAAACTAATTTAAGAATCTATATTTTAATATAAAAATTACAAATGAAGTGGGAATATTTGATAGTTTTTTATTTTATAATAGAAATAATATCAGCTCTAAAAACATTACAAATATAAGACTACCTGGTTGTCTAGTCTTTGATCGATTATATAAGTCAATGAGAAAAATGCCACCTCCAAAGCTAATTTCTTACTCCTATAGCCATTAACGTCTAAAAGGTTTTGTTTACGCTTATGTGAAATTAACTTACCTGTAACTTACACTTACTGATACACCTCTACATTGGAACTGTGAAAAACAAGTATAATCTCTTCTATGTAAATTGAAGTACTTTCATATTGGCCCACCATTTGCTACAAATTCTGTGCTCTGCTTACCATGCCCTTGTTTAATTATGCACTCCACATAGTTTAGATATCAGAGAACGATCTTTTGCCCTGCCCTCACTGACCATTATCCTTTCCCCTCATTACATTTGCTGGCAACATCACGCATCTCAACCTCCCAGCACTTACTTATTTTTCTATTTAATCTTTACTGTATTTTGTCCATTGCCATTTCGTCTGCTTATACCCCTGACCCCCAGCAATCACCACATTGTTGCCCATGTCCATGAGTCCTTTTTCCTTTTTGCTCAACTTCATAGCATGTAATAGAACAATTTCACATTAATTCTAAAAGAATGTATACACTAATACATTGAAATTAACCTTTAAAATACTTAATTGCTTATATCTAGAACTTAAGTTCAGCCTCTGGTATAAACATTTGTATTTAATATGATTCAGGCAAGCAAGAAGAATTCGATGATTTTAAATACACACCCAAATCCA
This sequence comes from Carollia perspicillata, assembly GCA_004027735.1. Classification (NCBI taxonomy): domain Eukaryota; kingdom Metazoa; phylum Chordata; class Mammalia; order Chiroptera; family Phyllostomidae; genus Carollia; species Carollia perspicillata. The sequence goes on from PVKM010017402.1 coordinate 23,569, forward strand.
CAAAAACACACAGACCCAGTAAACCCCTGTGACCCCAGGCAGCCTAGAAAATGGATACCTTTAGTCTAAAAAAAATACTGTAATACAAATACATGGAAGAAGGAGACAATCATTTTCAAGACTACCATTCTAATATAGTCATGGATGAAGGAAAGAAGAACATCGTCCTGAAAAATCTCAGAGGAGTGTCACACAATCTTCGCTACATCCGACATTCTATTAGGCCACCAGATCCACTTCTGCTTGTGATGTGGCTACCGGACAGATAATGTGATAGGACTGCCTCAGGGGATGACACAATTTTCCCATACAGGCGTTTTCAGATGGATGGAAACAAATGTTTTAAAAGCAAAGAAAAAAATCACTTCTCGGTGGGCACTTCCTCAGAAGTCGCCAGTGCATTCACTTTAAAAACACAGAACAGTCTGGAAAATCAAGAGTACAACCATCTGTCAGAATGGTCTTAGAGGGCTACTTTTTTTTTTACAGCAAAACTTCTGAGCTGACCCGACAGAATCAGAGAACGAGAGTAGCAGATGGCTTCTGAAGACTGTATTTTAAATAAGTAATTTTGGTCTAACCTGTATACTTAACAAGTTATAAGCAGAGAAAAATAATGATAAACTCGCATTTCCTCCATTTACTTTGACATGATGAAGATATAAGTTATTCCTTGAAATCCCAATACATGATAAACTTCAAGATAAAGTCCACATTTTTTGCTGAGATTGGTGCATACATTGCTCATGTCAAGCAGGAGATGTCAAGATGCTGTAAGCACAGTGTCACTGACTCAGGATTCTGTAAAACTCCCACTTGAAGTCAACTGTGAGTCCCGAGGAAACACATTATCATCACTGAAAGTCCATAGTTACACTGCATTTCACTCCTGGTATTGTGGATTCTATGGATTTGGATAAATGCATGATGACACGTACGCCCGTTACAGTATCACACACAGTATTAGCACTGCACTAAAAATCCTCTGTGCTCAACCTGGGCCTCCCTCCCCCGCTCCTAACTGCTTGTACCATTTGGAATTCCCACCAGAGTTTTTGTGGCTCCACATCCTTACCAGCATTCAGTGACGTCAGCGTTTCGGGTTTTGGTCTTTCTAACGGGTATGTACTGGTATCTCGCTGTTGTTTAAATACGCGATTCCCTTATGACATCGGAGGTGAAGCATCCTATCATATGTTTATTTGCCGCTTGTTTAGCTTCTTTGGTGGGGTGTCTGTTAAGGTCTTTAATACATTTTTAAACAAGTTGCTTTCTTATTATTGTGTTTTAAGGGTTCTTAGCACACTTTAGGTGTGTCTTTTGCCATATTTCCTCACTGTCTGTGGTTTGTCCTCATATTCCCTTGACATGATCTTTCACAAAACAAAATGTTTTGATTTTAATGAAGTCCAGTTCATTAATTATTTATTTCAAGGATCATGTCTCTGGCATTGTATTTAGAGTCATCACCCATTGGTGTATATTTATGTATAAAGATTAATGTACACCAACATTCATGATTTTATTTTTTAATGAAAAATTAACAAAATATCCAAACTCTTTGGAAATTTTAAATAAATGTACATATGCCAAAATAAAATACACATTACAGTTATCTTGATGATAACTTTATGACATAGAAAATTATCTACTATAAAATTTTTAAAGCAAAATACAAAGCACATTGATATATGAACTCAGAATTAATTAAAATATATAAAATGTGTTCTGTGAATGACAATTTGATGGCTGTTTTCAATTTTTTTAATGATTATGTTTTCAACTTTTCCAAAATTTTAACTATAAAAATACAAAAAGGAATCTACTCTTTCAAAAAAGTAGATTTAGGTCAAATCAACATGGTATTCTCTAGCTTATTAGTAGATTTTTATATTGAAAGCTCTGAACAATGCTGGTGGCATTAACGAATTGTGAATTTTAAGTAATTCTCTAACTTTATCAAGTCTATTTTCAGAGAGAAGGAAATTGATAATTCTAACTACATTAAATATTTAGTCACCACAGATTCTTAAGGCCACAGAAACTTCAATGTCTGACACAGTTTTTGTTTGTTCCAAAACACATGAAAGACTGGTAATGTACAAATACCAGAAGCATAGAATTAAAATTTTTAATGTATCAAAATTTGGGCAAATTTGTTTTAAGCCTCTAAATTTTAAGATAAATGACTTATTTGTTTGCTTACTAGTTCTTGAGAGTGAGTGAGTAGTGCCTGACACTAATTTTCTTGGTTTTAAAGTCCTGTCCTCAACACTAAACAAATAAATTATTAAGAAGTAGTTCTGCCCTGGTAAGTATGGCTCATTGGATTGTGTGCCAGCCTGCAAACCAAAGGGTCGCTGGTTTGATTCCCAGTCAGGG
>PVKM010017403.1:0-12343 GCA_004027735.1 Carollia perspicillata
CCTTTGGTTCGCAGGCCTGCACTCAATCCACTGAGCTACACCAGCCAGGGCTGATAGCTATAATGTATTAAATGATGAAAACTTAGACCAGAAAAGGCCCTTATTGATCAACACCCTTACTTAACAGATGACAAAAGGGAAACACTGAAAAATGTCTTCATCTAATCACTCAGGGAATCACTGAAGGAGCCAGGACCAGGGGGTTAGTCTCCTGTTTCAAGGCCAAGACTTTTTCTATTATATTATGAGAATGACTTTCCTCAGAGCACATCCTAATCACATCTTGATCACTAAGTTGCAAATGGTTCTTTAAAAAACTTTTAAAATCAGCTTTAAAACAAGCTACTATGCAAAGAAAATGTAGACTACTAGTCCTGGATAAGGCAGGTAAATATTCAGGAAGATTCAAATCAAGAACCTAGGGATATGATATCACTTTAAACCCACTTAATGTTAGAAGATAAGAAGTCTGACAATAGAAAGTGTTGGAGAAGATGAATATCCCCAGAATCTCTTCTATCTTTGCTGGTGGGAATGTAAAACTAGAACAACTAGAAAACAGGTTGGAATTTTCTAGCAAAATTTAGGATATGCATATCCAAACACCCAGAAATTGTATTACAAGAGAAACCCTAGCTCATGTGCACCAGGAGATGCACATAGCACTGTTCAAATGCAATAATTCTGGAAACAACACAATGTCCTTCTTCTACAGAATAACCTGTGATAGTTCAACACAATGGAGTATTATACAGTATTGAAAATAAGTCAACTGTAACTATAAGCATCAACATAATTAAAACTTTATAAGATAATATTGAATTAAAACAGCAAATTCTTAAATAAAACACCTGGAATAACAACCTTGTCTAATAAAAATTTAAAATATCCAACACTAAGCAGTATATTATTTAGTCATTATTATTTATATCATTTATATCAATTATTATATCATTTAGCATAAATGTGCATGTGCTAAATAAAACTTTTTAAAATGGAAGGGCATATTACACAAAATTTAAGATAATTATTATCTTGAAAGCACCATGTAGAAAACCATTGACTAATACCTATATTCTAGCTCTTTAGTTGGTTCATTCTAAAATTTTGAGAAATACGTAATTGCACACTTATAAAAATGCCATGAACAGACCAGCTGATGATAATGTATGATAAACCAAGAATTAGGATTAATTCAACTCCACATAACTAAGGTCTATTAAAGAAAGCAAACAAACATACAAACATTACATTAGGAGAAAGCAACCTCCTAAAGCAGGAAAAGGTATCTTCCAGTATTGACCTTTAAATTAGAGACTTCCTCTAGCCTAACATGAAAAGAAGTCATGGACAAAGACAAGGTGAAGAACTCAGGTAATGGTTTCTCGTGAAACTTGCTCAGCTGGGGAAGGGGTATGACTCAAGAGTAAAGTTTAGGTAAGGGGACAACATGCAAATACACTGATGAGTTAAACAGGAGGGCCGATGGAAGTTAGGACACACAAAGGCATTAACTCTCTGGGCAAACCAACAAGTTAAAGGACCAAGGGACAGGCACACTGAAATTGGTGGTTCAAAAGTGAAAACCAAAGGGGCAGGCAAACCCCTTGGTTTGCAAGCCTCCCAAGAAATCACATACATGGGCTGTTGGACAAAGGATCCCAAACTGGACTGAGGTCTAATGTCAAGGAGATTTGTGACAAGACCATAATATCCAATGCAGGTCACCTTTCTAATTTAATATCTCATTAATTTGACCAACACTAATTTGGAATAGGTAGAATAATCAGGCTGGAATGAAACTGATCTTTCAACTATGAAAATAGTGTTTACTCAACAAATTAATAGTATGAGACATATCAGGTGGGAAATATTTACCCTACTTAGGACTGTAAACTTGACATACATATCACATTTATTTGTTCATAAAAATTAGTATGTTAATTACAGGTGATCTTCAGTCATTAAAAGCAGTTCTCACTGAGGGGTAATGCATTAGCCAGTAGTTGGTATTACTAGGTGTATTTTAAACCAGTAAGACTGTGCTTGAAAACAATCTTTTTAGTAAACTCATTGCTGGCAAAGGGTAGATTGCTCAGATTGAGAGAGATCTTAAACCCAAATCCGGAATTCATGAAAAGAGGCCTCTGTTTTCCGGAAGATGATCCAAAGAGAATTAAAAAAATTATTTCAGTCATCTCTCTTTCCAAATTCTACATGAACTAAGGTTCCTTGCACCCCCAGAGGTGTACCCTCCCTCCTCAACACTCACACAGAGCGATTTAAAAGCTTCTGTCTATTGTCTAGGACCCGATGTTGTCTGTGAAACCTGCTAACCTGCTGCTTCATCTCAGTGACCTGCAGCAGGATAATGTCTGCACTTTTACTTTGACATGGCAGGCAGATCTCATTGGATTCTCTCGGCGTGTCTCCTCCTCTGTACTAAGAAAAATACTGTCACAACTCTAAAACAAGTTCAGAAGAAACTAGGGTCGAGTTGCCCATCATTATAGAGTTGTATGAGCACCAACACAGAACTTGAATCACGTGACAAGGTATATTAAAAAAAAATAGGAGTAGAAGGGTCAAAAGGGATACACAGTGTTGTTACAAGAAATAGACAAACCACAGCTTTACATGTATCAACACAATTAGGTTGGAACATATTATGTTGGGAATGACTTACAAGTTCCTATCAACAAACTTAGAAAGTATGAGTTCCAAATCAAAAAGGCAGTTTATGCAGATATTTGAATTCACAGTGTGTGAACATATGAGTGTATATATACATATATAAAGGGTAACAAAATAAACAGGTATTTGTGAAAAAAATAAAGTTAAACATTAGCAGAATATGAAAAAATGTTTTACTAAATATGATTTAGTTTAAATATAAATATGATAAATGAGATAGGTATTACAAGATCATTTCATTCATCTTCTAGGAACATCATTCAGGATATTTCTTTTTAAATTTTCAAACAGCTCTATTACTATGGGGCTGGCAAAAAAAAAAAAGTCCTTTTAGTAAATGTACACTAGAGTGAGTTTAATTGTTCTGAGTGTAATGTTCTCTTTCTCTGAAATGAATCAGGAAGGAAAGCACAGAGCTTTTACTAATTTGGCAGCAAAAGGCAACTATATGTTTATCTCTGCTTGCTTTTTGAAGATGCAGATGAACACACCAGACTAAAGGGCACCAGAAAGATAAGTTTCCATGACATCCACGATAACTCTTTTATATTGCCAACTGGCTATTCTATATGTAGCATTCAGAGGCAAATATAAAAAAATGATATAAAGCCAAAATTATTTCCTTGATAACACTTGTTTTAAACACCTCGCCACTAAATAGCTAAAAGTCTCCAAAGTGAATGCATAAACCATATAAAAGCCACAAGCATACTTACATAAATTCTTAAGATTAAAGTAATAACTTCTAGAAAAAGGTGGGAGAAAACACACTACTATAAATCTATTTGTAATGGTATTTGGGCTCTACCAACTGCTTTCATTGGTCTCCAGTGGCTTACATATAAAACAATACATTTGATGTATGATTTCAATTCCTTATGGAAAACTGTTCTATCTACAAGCAGCCTGTCAAAGAGAATGCCAAAAAAACTCTTCTGTGTCCCAATATGAGGCAGGACTTTAAGATATAACTTAAGGTCACAATTTGTTCTTGCTTGGTCAGGTTTAAGACTATAATTGAGGAATGCCTGACCTGGGGGGAGGAGAGTGAAGCGGGGTAGATTATTTATAGTGAAATAGAAATAGGCAAGGTTGTCAGAGCTTGAAGTTAAATGGCATTGTTTTGCAGGGAGAGTGTTTCTACAGAATGGGCAGAATGCAAGGGGTGGCTCTCTGGACGCTGCCTGGAACCTGTCCCATCCATCGCAACCCACGGCATGCAGCGGCTGCCAGCTCTAGAAAACCACCCTTGGACCCAGGAATCTATTTTCTCATTATTGAGGGGTGCACTGGGGGTAGAAAAGTTGCTGCAGAATGAAAACAAATGCCATTCTAATTGGTCTGTAAATTGCAGCCCTTTGTCATTAGAATACTCTCTGCGTTTCAGCCATCATTTTTTAATCCCAAATTAAAGTTGTCCAGGTTTAAAGAGGGAATTATGCAGTGAAAAATGTCTACAGTTGCAGGAGGGCAATACACAATTCCCATGGGCTATTCTTCTTAAAATTACAATCTTCCCAAAAGATTCTTGTAATTTAGTTCTCACCACTCCCTGATTCTTTCTCCTGCTCCCAACTTTAGAATCATCATCCCCAGGGAGGTTGGCCAATCTCTTTCTGATCAAATCTCTTAAAAGGACACTCAGCCTCATTGGGAGCCCAACAAATCCCTCACCCCTCTCCTAAGTTAAAGTGTAGTTCTTATTGATATAGGGACCCAGTATGTTTTTTATTGTATACTAGTTTTAAAATAAATGCATTTTATTGTTTTGTTGTTGTTGTTGTTACTATGAGCTTCAGGCATTGTTCAGCAACAAACTCCATTTCCTGGAGAAAGAACCCAGCTAGAGCACATCTCATCACTTCTTCTGACTCCCAGGAGGATCTTTCTGGCTTTTAATCCTCTACAGGGTGGCATGTACCAACATCACCGGAAGATTTGACCAAGTAAATATAGCATTCCGTCAGCAAATTTCATCTCCCTTAAATTCCTCCCCAAGGCCCTTTCCTTCTATTCTAACCTGCATGAACAATTGAAAAGCTTTGTTTGCCCTCATCTTGGTAAATAATTTGGGGCTATCATTAAGAAATTCTTTGTCAAGTGAGATCAATTGTTCAACATCATTTACGGACAAGGAACTGAGACACTGTATAATATAAAGATATCTTTTTTGGATATGCTGCATATAGCTAGAGACAGAAATAGTTGATATGAAAGAAGCATCCAAGTATATTATAGTAACTCTAAGGGTTTCAGCTTAAGGGACAGTCAGTGAAGGATAGAAAGGGCCAAGAAGGCTTTATGGAAATCTTGGGATTTAAATGGGGACTGAAAGGACCAGTAGTAATTAGCAGAGCAGCAAAGGATGAACCTTCCAAAGGGGGCAGCAGTCTAAACAAAGGCATGGAAAGAGGAATCATTCAGTACAAGTTGGCCACAGAAAGCAAAGTGAAAAGGGATTTGACTGTGCAGAATGATAAGCAGGCATTGCTGATTACAACTCCTTGGTTTTGCCTCCTGGGTCTTCTCTAAATTTCTCAACCACACTTTTTAGTAACAAGTCACAAATGCTGCCTTAGGGTGGGGGCTTACCATGTAGGGTCCTTGAGATTAACTACATGGGACTGCTGCCTTGAGCCCTTGATATACCTGGTTATCCTCAGCCTGGTACATTATATGGCCTGCCATGTGGCTTCTGCAAACAAAAATTACCTATATTTGATTAAAAAGTTGTGTAAAATATGTACAAAGAAAGTTTAAGGGCAAAAATGTTCATCACATCTTCCATTTTACACACATAAACATTTTTATCCTTAAAATTTCTATATATTTTAATAGGTTTTTAAATCAAATATAGCCAAATTTTCCAGCTTATTTTAAAAATATATTAGAAGTTCACCTGTTTGTGAATAAAATATAAGTTTCTAGAAAAGAAAGTACCCCCTCCTTAATAACTCAAGACTCAATCGTTTCGATGTACTAGACAAAAGTCTACTTGCAATGCTGACTATATCCTTTCCACATCAGCATTTGAACTAGATAATTCAAATAATATTGAGACAGTTTAACAAATTTTTGGGAAATTTGGTTTCCAAATTTCCAATATAAGGAAATTTGCAATGTATATATTTGCAATATGTCCTTTCCAATATAAGGTTTCCCTGGGGAATTTTTCCCCAAAATGGCAATGTATCCCGCAGAAAACAAGCATCCAACCTCAGGTACTGGTTCCCTAAAAAACAGAATTCACTGGGAAATTCTTCTCCCCAGTACGCCATTCATAGAAAGAAGATGCCTTGTGAATGGCCAAACTCCGAGTTTTGTATGACACATTTCTGAAAGGAAGCAATTTCTCTAAATGTATGATGTCTCTGGAGTTAATTTATTGATTTCATGAACTGGAAATTAGTCTTTTCCTACCAGAAATATACATTTATTATTAAAAATGGCCTTTTCTCCAAGAAAGTTCAAATTTATGTCTAATTAATTCATTAGCTTAATAAATATTTATCCATAGCTATGTGCTTATTCTTATTAGATGCAACATGACATGGTTCCTTCTTCAAGATAGAAACTTAAGTCTAAAACTCACAACATGAAGCACAGAGGGTGGAATTTCTCACATTCAACCTCCTGGGTATTGTTGTTATGGATTAATTTCTGCCCCTCCCAAAAGATATTGAAGTCCTATTCCTCAGTTCATTTGAATGTGAACTCATTTGGAAATACAATCTTTGTAGATGATCAAGTTAAGATGAGATCATTAGAGTGGGCCTTAATCCAACATGTCCTTATAAAAACGGGGAAATTTGGATACAGAGACAGATACCCATAGAAGGAAGACAATATGAAGACAATATGAAGACACAGAATGGTACCTATAAACCAAGGAATGCCAGAGGCTACCAGAAGCTAGGAGAGAGGTGTGGAAGAGATGGTGCTTCATAGCCCTCAGAAGAAACCAACCCCACTGACACCTAGACTTTTGACTTTTAGCCTCAAATACTGAGAGATAACTGTGAGGCTGTAGTTTAAGCTAACCAATTTCTGATACTTTGCTACAGCAGTTCCAGGAAATTAATATAAATATCCTTCAAAGCTTTCAAGACTAACACCAAGTAGGTGACCATCTACCAAGTCAGAAGAATTGAAGGGTTATAAAAAGCAAAAGAAAATGTAAAACCTCATTCATTGTGGAACACGAGGCTGCCACCTAAATGTAGAATATAATCTACCTCAAGGGATCTCAGAAATGCCTTCACTGGGTATTGTCACTTTAAAGTTCATACATCAGTGTCAAACTGAGTGTGCTTGTCCTTGATTCTAGAATTCTATGATAACTACTATGTAGTTTATAAATTCAGTGTTAGAGGAAGCCCATGAGGGCTTCTTTTTACCAAAGGCAGAGGTCCCATCAACGACAGCTGTCAGTGTGGAGGGTCCACCATCACTGAAACATGTGTGGACATCATGGGCTCTTCACTGGCCACCTTTGTCTGCTGGTCCAAGAGAGCCCCTCTGCATGGGGCTCATTCACGCTCAAACAAAGTTTTCATGAACACAGTTGCTATCATGTTGTGTACCTGCTGCTATAATCTACTCTATCGTCTTTTAAGCATAGGTAAAGATAATAAGCCTTTATCCATCCAATAGTATCAAGAAAAAAATAATAAAAGGTTTCTTTTTGTTTTTTTAATATATTTTATTGATTATGCCATTACAGTTGTCCCATTTCCCCCCTTCATTCCCCTCCACCCCGCACACCCCCTCCCACCCACATTCCCTCCCTTTAGTTCTTGTCCATGTGTCATAAGTTCTTTAGCTTCTACATTTCCCACACTACTCTTGCCCTCTCTCTGTCTATTTTCTCTGCACCAACTATGCTACTTATTCTCTGTACCTCCTCCCCACTCCTCCACTCCCCTGTTGCTACTACTGTTTAACTTCCAAAGGCCATGAAGTTATTCTCCTGGGTAAGGTGTCCTTTGGTTTCCTGCTGTTCTTTTTTTCCATTTCATAGTTTTCTTATATGGAGTTACCTCTCTTCTGACATGACTTTTGTATCATAGTGCTACTACCTGTTTCTAGAATTTATTCAATGGATGTGTTTATTTTTCATTTTTGTTTATCACTTAATAATTTATAGGTAGTATATCAAATTTTATTGAAAGAAAATCATATCATATTATAAATGTGAAATTTTCCACCTTAATTCCCCTCTATCCTGCAACTAATTACCAAGAAATCTGTTGGGCCTATCACTCAAATTATATAACTAGGTCACTTGACTTTATATTTGTCAGTACCTTCTCTTTCAAAAAAAAAGATCAATAAATAGGGTGCCTTTAATGGAGAATGAATTACTAGAGATCAGTCCATAACAGAATTGCTATTTTCAGCAGTTATTGCCCAGAAATGATTGTCAGGTCATCATCTTGGTTTGTGGCTACAACAGTGTCACCAGGAGAGAGAGAAGAAGAGGATGGTCTGAAAGGCCTTTGTGAGCTGATGCTTCCTATTCACCTCTTAGCAGGGGTTGAGTCCTAAGGGAAGGACACAGGTGAGTAACAAACCAAGGAGGCGACATCATCATCAACCTTTTGCCTTAATCTGAATAAAAGCATTTGGTCTTCACTTCAGTCTTGGGAACAGGACTTCAAAAACAACAATAACAACAACAAAAAGCCCATGCATTCACTGCTCTGTCCCACCAACAACAGATATGCCAATTTCCCTAAACCCAGCTGATCCCTAGGCAGCTGCCTCTGACACTCTCTCAGAAGCTAGACACACAAGGCCATGCTTCATCTCTGTCAGGGATGGTTACAAACCATGCCTTCTGGGTAGTTGATTAAAACAAAGGGTCAGCTGCAGCTATGGCTGCTGTGCTCCTCAACTCCCCTGAGATGGTGTAATTAAAATGGCACAAAATTCCTCAACTCCCAGGCCCTTCTGGAGGGGATTGGTCAAACAGTTTTGACAAAACCAGAGCTTGTGACGAGGGCAGAGATGGCTGACCAATAATTATGGGTTTCAGCTCATCCCTATAGGCACCCCATAGCTTTGCCTAAGTTGTGTCTCTCACCTTCTATTCTCATCTCCCCCTTCTCATCCCCGTCTTCAGTGCAGGCCATCCTATCTTTTGTTCTGGCAGAGATAAGATGTATAAATGATGAGTGGTTGACAAAGTGTACTCCAGTGCCGCAGGCAGCTCATCAATCATTTTCCACATGTCGACAGATAATTGATGCAAACCCTGCAGGCTAAGCTCCATCAGGTGAGAGGAGGGAAGAATTAAATCTTCTGTCAGGAGCCACGCAGCTGATCTGTACTTAACATTCTTTTTAATTTAGCACTTGTTTGTTTTAAGCTGAGTTTCTGGCCCCTCCTTGCTCTCCACACGTGGAGAAGTGGCCTGGGTTTTGCTGACCCCACCACTACAACGGGCCCTGAACCCACTGGTTTTCTGGACAAGGCTCTGGGGAAGGAAAAGAAACAAGACCACCCAGGACTTCTAGGGAGGCACAGGGAAACTTTCTGCCTAAGAAAAGCTTAACATCAAAGGCTTGGCTGTCGGATGATTATCTGTCAACAGGATCTGGTTGGCAGGGTGCTACCTGCACACAAGGAAGAAACCACTTACTGCTTTTTTTACTTAAGAAAAAAAAACAGAAAAAATGATCAAACCCCATATTTTGTTTATGAAATGAGATTGAGCAACACTTCTGGCATAGAGTAGAAGAGGGTTTTTGTTATGTTTTCTGTTTTTGTTTGTTTTACTTCTCTTGCTTCAACAAAACACAAGTTAAGTCAGCCTTGGAAGGTTCACGTCACCTGGTAAAATCTGAGAATCTTAATGAATGGTCAAGACTTCGTAAGTTTCACTCTTCTACTTGACCCCAACTCGTTGTTTTACCACCAGCCTCCAATGCTGACACTCATGTTCACCTACACACACACACTCACGAAACTTACACACTGCAGAAATCTCTGCTTTTGGTCACTCAGGAATCCTGGTGAATGGAAAATTACCACATGTGCCACAATCACCAATTTTCAAAAGAATGATAATATAATCTATAAGACCTTTAACTCGAAAGTGACCCTGAACCTCATCTTCAGTGCCTTATGGTCATTTGTAGGAATATGATGTTATAAAAAAAGTTCTGCTTGATAGAACACCAGATAAACCAGCTTTTTATTAGATTTCATTTTCTACAAGGATATGAGCTGACATCTATGATGATTCAGTCCTAATGGCCAGGCATCAATCCCCAAATTTGTCACTGAGCCTTCTCCACTGAAATCAGGCATCTCTCAAAGTAGCAGTCTGCTCTGGCTTCCCTTCCTGCTTCTTGGGCTTAGACACCACTCTCTCTACTTTGGTGAGGTCCAGATATGTGGACAACAAGGCGCATTACATTCCAGAATCATAGACTAACCCCCAAACATCTTCCTATTCCTATCTTTTTCTTATGTTTGTAAATCGACGCTTGGGGCCCTTCCAAGCAACCTTTAAGTGGAGGGCTTGTGAAGTGAGAGGTGCTGTTGTGATCGCGCTCAACGCTGAACTGGATGAGATATAACCAGAGTCTGCATGTTAAAAAACCCAGAACCCTAACAATCACCAGCTATATATTTCAGCTACTTAATTTTTCAATGAACATTTACTATGTACACGTCACGTGCTAGGCACAGTGGCTGAGGCTAAAAGTAAAGCCGTTTATCCTGTCAGTCCTTGGTAGCTGACAAGTTCACAAAAATGCTATGATATAAAATGTCAAGTGCCCTGTCAACGGACAATTCAAAGAGAATACTCATGGCTAGTAAACATACTGTGGATATGTTCAGTCTTAGAAATTAGAGAAGTGCAATGAATTAAAGTAAAACGATTGTTTTTTCTTTAAAAAAACTGTCCAAATAGTGAAAGTGGTGGTGTGGGGGGAGGCAAACACCCAGGGCTATACAGAGGATGGGGGGAAAGGGCAGTGATACACAAACAATAGGGAATAAGAAGATTGATTTTGCCTAAAAAGCAATTTAGTAATATGCATCAAAGACTTTAAGTATTTCTAAAAAGTTCTCCTAAAGTGGTAATTAGAGATATGGACAATATTTAAACATAAAAGTCCATTGAAAAAACCATACACCCCAAACTGGAATTGCTATACAGTATGCACAGGATGGGAGAAAAGGGCTATGACACTTCAGAGCTGATTGATTGATTACCCTTGACTGAGAGGAATTAGGGAAAGACTCCTGAGGGTGAGTGGCTTTACAAATCAGGAGAAATGAATAGGATTGTCGCATGCTGGTCAGGAGGATACTCTAGGAGAGTGGGTGGGTGGGAATGAAAAGGGCACAGAGAGAGGGAGTCAGAGAACATTTGTGACCAGGAGGAGTAGCCCAATTTAGCTGAAGCACAGAGATGGTGAGGGGGCAGAGGAAAAGGGGTCTCTCTGCCCCTTTTTGCTGGACCATGAACAGGCCTTTTTAGTAGGGAAAGGGGTGTCCCCAGCTGCTTTTCTGTGAAAAATAAAAAGACACGATCAAAAGCCATGACATGGGAAGTTTACTCCACTTGTATTGTATAAGACAGGTGAGGCTGGGTAGAGACAAGAGGCAGAGAGATAGGCCAGGTTATCACAATAGTCATGCAAACCGGCTACTGAGAAACAATACACCCCATACTAACACCCAAGGGAAAACCTAGTCTGGCTGAGTTTCATTGAAAAGCAGCTTCTTACCAGAGAAGATTTTTAAAAGTCTACTTATCAAGACACTGGCTAACAAATGATCAGTCTCTATTTACAAGTTATCAGAACCTGTTATCAATCCCCAATTAAAATTTCAAGATACAGAGAATTCTAAGGCATTTTAAATATATGGATTACCCAGTAACAGAGGTGAAGTTCTACATGAATGGCCTGCCCAAGAGGGGTTGGTTACTAATAACTCAATGGGCTAGAAACATGTCATAATTTAGAAATATTTACTGCAAAATGTGAAAAAAAGGAGTCTGGAGGAGTCTAAGTGGACATTGGGTGTGAAGCTGATTACTCCCCCTTAGCCCTGCAGGGGCATTTGTTTGTTTGTTTTTGTATATGTTGATTTATTGTAGTTCTCAAAAATGTCCTGGAAAAAAGTTTGAGCTACTATTCAGATATGCTGACAATAATAGCTAATGTTTATCAAGTGCTTGCTGTAAGACAAGCACTATTCAAAGTACAGATACTAACTATTTGTTCCTCACAATCACCTCTTATAAGGTGTTATTATTATCCCATTTTACATATGATGAAACTGAAATCAGAGAGGTTAAGTAATTTATCTGGGGTAATAAATTGGCTCTTCTAAGAGTAAGAGCCAAGAATTGAACCCAGGTAATCTGGAGAAGAGCCCTCGCTATTAACTACTATTTAGACTACTTTCCACTAAAAGATTTTTCACCTAATTTGCAGACAAGGTAGTAGATAGGTCTGTATGTCTGTGTGTGTGCATACACATACAGGTGTGAGTTCTGGATGAGGGGGAGGAACAGACACCAAATGGAGCAGAACTGGGGCCACTGTACTGGGTAGCTGCCCAGCCTCAGAGAGGGAAGATCAACAGACCGGCCTGATTTAACAATAAGACCTGAGAGTAGGAG
>PVKM010017403.1:12443-26039 GCA_004027735.1 Carollia perspicillata
TCCCTGAATGGCTCCTGGCAAGACAAAGAGAATCATGTCCACGACACAAATCCCCTAGCCTTGTACTCCTAGGCAAGCAATGAGCAGAGACTGCTCCACGGCTACTCTAGGGCCTTTGGGCATCTTCGTAGATGGAAGAACTTCAGTGATGGATTTCACTGCATGTTTTCCACTCAGGGAGCATGACCATCAATCATCTCTGTGAGTAAAGGGGGAATGGCTTGACTTTGAGCTCTTTTGGCACCTGGCCTCTCTCATGGAGCTACCACTTCCTACACATTCTCCAAGTCAAAAGCAAAGTTTGCTTTTAATTTCTGCAACAGGGAGCTCTCTTGTTGACAAGAGAGCTGCCTGGAACGACATCAGGGGCCGGATTCCTGAGCCAGCTCACAGCCACCTCCAACTTTCTTGACCTGGGAAGTGCTGACAGAACTTCAGCCTCCTGCTCTTCATTGTCCCGTCCACACCAACAGCTGGGGGTGTTCCATCTGTGCTGCCCCGGAGGCTGTGTGCGCCAGCAGTGTGCACGTATGGCAGGAACACAGTGGCAGACTTTGGAGCTGTCCCAGGACTCTGGAAACCTTCATTTTTCTTCAGACACAACATCCATGAAAATGTCTGCTTTTCCTGTTACCATCTAGACCCAGAGCTCCATGGCAAAAGAAAAAAAAAAGGGCTGACAAGTAGTTGGAGAATTAACTCATTTTCTTTGCCAATTCTCTCTTTTCTCCTCCCAACACAACTACCAGACTTTAATCTTATGGTAACTATCAGAGCAGGAGCACTTTATACACCATGATCCAAGCCAGTAGTTGGCTAGCTCGTTTTTAAAAATTGGTTAAAATATTACACCTGTACTTAAACATTTTGTTTTATTTTAAATCATGTCTAGCAAACTAATTTGCTTATCTTCTGACGAGGGCTTAGGCCTTTTCTTTTGCATATGGTCTGTTGACTGCAGCCTCGCATGGACTATGTGCACAAACCACTCTCATTATATAGCTTCTAAAATTTCCTGTTTTGTTTTCTTTAAAGGGGAACTAGAACTTGAAAATTCCTACAAGGCAATCTGAAGTACAGACTCCTTCTAGAATTTTATGATTTCTTTCTCTCAAGCTTTTACAGCTGCCTTGCCCACATTTAACTGATTGTATTTTTTAAAAACTAAACCTTTTTGAGTCTTTCTAAAACATTCACCTTATTTTCCATGAAAAAAAAATCCCCTGCACTCTCACATTTCATTGGTTTTATGACATTTAATTAAATTGCATTATTACAATATAAACACAATGAACATAAGTAGGTTTGGGGCAGACTCAGCTGACTCATGGGGAAAATACAGTTCACCTGGTGCAACCAGAGGTGCCTGATTGAGTGAAGAGAGAGCTACCAGCAATGCATACACAATGTGACTGTGTATCAATGTGTTGATACACTGAAGAAGGGCAGATGTTGGTGAGTACACCAGGTTGGTAAAATGCAAGCTGTGTAAATGGAGTACTTTTACAGAGTGTGTGCGTGTGTGTGTGTGTGTGTGTGTACTACACACATGTACATATCTTTGAGGTGGTATTTAGTTTCAGAGAACAAGACGACAAATGTACTTCCTAAGGTTGTTCAGCAACATCAATATGAAAAAAAGGCCTTATTCCATTAGCAGAGCCACAGTGGTCAGGCATGCAAACAGAATCCTGATATTCTCCTCAACAAATACCAGTGCTATTAATGGCTGCACAGAGTTGTCCAATGGCATTTCCCATATAAGCAAACAACTCTGTATCCATGTGGTTGGCTTGATGAGCGTGTAGCCTGAAAAGTCAAATTTTCTCCCCAGGCCCAATTTCAGGGAAAAGCATTTAGCCAGGTATCTGTTCTGAGCAGTATCACAATATGCTTAGAATGGCTTTGGTTGGCAACGTTATCAGGAAGAATGCTGAGAGCTTTTTGCCCGAGATCATTCTTTTCTTATTCCATGCAGAGAGCCTGTCATCAGCATAGCTCCCTTGTGGTTTTTTTTACACACAATTCCACATGCCTGCCCATAGCTAAAAGGCTCCGATGAAAACCTGAACTAAAAGTAACCTCTCCAACAGGCTGGTCAGCAATATATGAGGTCCCCTGCATGAGAGCAGCAAAAAGAGCAAAATGCATCACAGGATGAAAAGAGGATAGTATGAGGGCTGAAGTAGAAACAAAGAAGACAAGAACCAGGATGTAGAGAGCTGGGAGTAAGGAAATGTACAGGGGCAAAATGACTGGCAGGCAGTGGGAGGGATGGAGGACACACCACACACCTCCCTACTTTTCCACATTTCTGTGCAATACTCCTCTTGCTACCTAAGAGAAGCCTATTAGCAGTTCAATCATTCCCACAGCCACAGAGCACTGAACAAAGAAATGTTTTTATGAATGAAAAAGTTAGAGATTAATGTGTACAGAATGCCTGTGGATTATGTACAATTGTATGCAAAAAAAAGCTAAAATTATTGTATGAGAATGGCAATCTAAAACATGAGAGGAAGAGAGAAGGTAGACCCTGCTGCATCACCAGTGAATGGAAAATACAATTACGTCATGAACATCCTCAGCATTCCTGAGGTCAAACAAGGCATAGACCTGGCTTCTCTCAGGAAGCTCCATCTCAAGGGCTATTCATCAATTTGTTGGACTAGATATTCTTTTCCTCTGTCAATAAGCATGAGTGGGTTAGAATGCCAAAGCCTAGGGGGAGTTCCGGACTCTCTTCTATTGGACATCATGAATTCCATAGCTATGGAATTCATGTCCACATACAGGAAGGAGAGATAGCTTCTCAAAGTAGTGCCTTTTTTACTCTCCCCTCATTCCTTAAGCCTCTGAGGAAGAAATTAGGACACGCGGCCAGGACTTTGTGTTCACTCAGCAACAGCAAGAAAAGGAATTACCTACAAAAGTAGGACACACAAAATAGGTGAGGTTCATGTTCTGTGAGTAGACAGAGATAGCCTCTTCACAGAACTGAGAGTCTTCAAAGATACACAGTCTATGAGAATGCACCACACTGGGATGGTCTGCTTGAAGCTCTGGCTCTCCAGCTGGATGTGGTCATGGTTGAGGGGTGATCACCACAAACCCATACTATCACTTCCAATTATCAGTCCCTCTTCCCAAGGTGAGTGCCTCCTCCCAAGGTGGGCATCTTTCCACCCCTACACCATCTTCACTTTCCTTTGGTTTTCTGCCAGAGGGCGGGCAGTTTTATTCTGGGTACCCACCATTCTGTCATCATCACACGCTTCATATTTTTGTTAAAGAATTATTTATGATTTTTAGGTGTGATGTAATAAGAAAAAATAGATATTCAAAATCTAGTTGGTGCATATCACTTCCAAATATACATTTTTAAACATAAAAAGTGGTTATCATAAATAATATTTCATCATTGTTTAGCTGAATGGAGATAACTTTATTAAAACATAGGAGAGAGCATTATGCTAAGTGAAATAAGCCAGGTAGTGAAGAACAAATACCATATGGTCTCACCTTTAACTGGAACATAATCAACAAAAGAAAAAAGCAAACAAAATATAACCGGAGACATTGAAATTAACAATCTGATGATAGCCACAGGGAAGTGGGGAGAGGACAGTTGGGGGAAGGGTTTCCAGGAACTGCTGTAAAACACACATGGACAAAACCAAGGGGGAGGGTGGAAGCAAGGGAGGGAGGTGGGTTTGGCTGGGGTAGGGGGAGTGGTGAGGGGAAAATGCAGACAACTGTAATTGAAAAACAATAAAGTAATTTAAATATAATAAAAGTAATAAAAATGAATAAATAAAACATATGTGGATAGTAAAAAAGAGAGGCTTCTAAAAATGAAAATTCTCCGAACCCTCTCCACCCAACCCATAGCCAAACATAGGAAGATAGTCACCTAAGTTCCACCTTGCTTACACCAATCAGCCTACAAAAACATGTTAACAGGAAAAAGTTAAGTGGAAGCTGTTTGCTGCTATTTCTATTGCAGTGAGCCAAATTAAATGAAATCAGTTAAGTGTTTATAGCAGAGGGAAATAACAGAAACGAACGCTGTCTCATTTGTCTTCTTCAAAGGCAAAAAGAAAAAAACGATCATTTGAATCAGAAAAATAGTCTAGAATTATTCCCCTTTTAGTTCCAGCTTCTTAAAATTCCTGCTTTAAAGTTGTGTTTCCTAGAAATATCTTCTTAGCTATGCATAAATATCACAAGTAATAATAATTATGCCACTAATGATTCTGTGTTTTTTTTATTTTTGTTTTTAATGAAAACATGGTCCTAGATCTCTGCTTTCATGGTGAAAACGATGGGTCTAGGCAGCTCCCAGTAGCTGTTCATGACCTCCCTACAGAATGGTTACCCAGTGACACCTGGTAAGATCATTTAGGAAGTGGGCCTTCAGAGCATAGAAAGTCACTTCCCAGATGGTTAAACAGAAGCCCCCAAAGTGAGTGCTTCCCAGGAATATGGGGAGCCATCAATTCCTGAAAAGAGCTAAAACCACCTAATATTGCTGGTGTTGAGGACACTCACCCAACCTCCATTTATTCTGTGGCCAAAGAGGCTGGATTCAGGACTCCCACAGGGGCCTAAGTCCCAAGGGTTTGGCCTGGTGTAATTACATCTGAGTTTTGCCAGCAAGACCAGGATTCATTTTATCAAGGGAAAATAGCTTGCCAGAGGCATTTTGATAAGAACTTACCAAAATATAGCATTAGCTGTCTTCCCGACACATTACTCCACTATTTGTTCAATAGTGGTGACATTTAAACGGCAGTAAGTGTAGGGCAGAGAGAGGCATCCTGAGAAGAGGTGTGAGTTTCATGTGTGCTGGCAGCATCGATTTCAGCCATGATACACTTGGCAAAGACTGTTAGCAAAACATTGACCCAGGGGCTCTTGAAGTGAAGGAGGGGGCTCATCATCTTGTTACCTCGGCAAATGATTCTGGGTCATCTGGGGGAACAGATGCCATGGGAAGAGAATCAAATCCTTTCCTTGGGGCTACCATACTGTGAACACTCCAGATGTGAGAATTTAAGGAACAAGAGGAATATTTGGCACTTGATATTGAGGATAAAATAAAATAACACACAAATAAGGACATGGTTGGGTCCAGAGACAAAGGTAGAGGTAGCACAGGAATGGAGGAAAGCAAGGAGGAAATGAAAGAGGAACACAAGAAGTAAAGGAAGGCTAAAAAGGTGGGAAGAAAACATGCAATGGTGGAAGAAACAGCTAATGGACTCACATCTTTGGTAGTTTAAAAAATAATAATGATGACAATGCTGACAAGATTCATCTTGCATTTACCCCGTCTACCCAGTTATTAATTAATTCTGCAAATATTTGCTGGATTCCCTACTATGACACAGACACTGAGGTACAGAAGAAGGTGGCCAAGTGTGCTCAAGAAACCTGCAATGATACAGGTGGCAGAACGTTGAAACAACTGCATGCAGCAAAGTTAGTGGCATTGTCACTTGCCTCTGCCAGAATCCTGAACCTCATATGAGCATGAGCTTCTTAGACACAACACAGAATTCTGCCTCATGCTCGTGATGTAAGGGAAGAATGCCTTCTGCATCACATCTTCGGAGAAGCCAGGACTACCCTTACCCACATGACTTTTACAATTCTTGTATGTGTGTAACACATTAAGTGAACATAAACAATAATAACAGTACACAACAGTAACAGCAATGACTAACACCTATTGACTACTCATCAGACACTTTTCTAAGTGTTTTTCATGTATTGACTTGTTAGCCCTCTTAATTACCCCCAAAGTCACAGAGCCAGGAGACTTATGACCAGATGGTGTGCATCCTAAATCTGAGGTCTGCTCATCCCCATGCTACGCTGCCTCCACCAGAACAGCATGAAGAATGAAGAGCTGTAGGGATAAGTATTAGAGAACGTGGACAGAGTACAAACCAAACAGCATGGGTAGAAGGATTTTTCTAACCCCCCAATAAGCAGAGTAAAACACCCAGATCAGGATAGTCTTCATATGTACCCTAGGTGATTCTGAAGACAAAAAAGAGGGGGACGCTTCACCCCTGACCTGGAAGAACTTCTAGCTGAGAAGAAAAGACTAGTCTCTATAAACCATGAGCAAGAAAAAGGTCTATAAATACAGAGTAAGCTTTCTAGCCTTGGAGTGAGGGTATGCTCAATGTGGATTACAGTAGAATCCAGAAAAGCAGGCCAAGCAAAAAACCTTATGGTTCTAGTTCATATTCAACTCCATCTCTCACTTTGTAGGTGAGCAAGAGTATGAACAGTTCCAGCAGGAAATAGAAAGATTTATTTGCTGAAACAAATCAGCAACAAGAATAATGGCAGCTAACATTTGTATAGGACTTACGCTGTACAGGCTATATTCTAAGCATTTTTAATATACAAACTCATTTAATCTGAGCTGGAGACAATTATTATTTCTACTTTACAGGTGAGGAGACCCAAAGAAGTTAAATAAGTTACCTAACACGACCCATATATTAAGTGGCAGAGATAGGATTTTTACCCAGATGGTCTGGTTCTAGAGTTCTAACAGTCCATAGACAGGCAGAAACAAAAAGACACCTAAAAGTATTGATGGATTACAAAGGGCTGCTGATGCCAAGCAAGCTTGGACACAGTCCAAGCAGGAGACAATCTGCCACAACAGATGTTGGAGCACCTGATTCTAAGGTGTAAGATCAGTTGTCGCTGGGCCCCCCTAAGACATGGCTCCTGGATGCACACACTCCATTGGCGATACCAGAGACTGGGGTAATGCACTTGCTGTTCCCTGTGTTTGGGAGTCTCATTCCCCTGCCCAAATAACTGTATGTCTTAGTTTCTGCCATCAAATGTCATCTTGTCAGAAAGGCTACCTCTGATCACTCTGCATGAGACAGCGTCAGTTCCCTGCATTCCTTGTCCATGTTACCCCGCCTGACATACATTTATTCATCTTCTTATCTGTTTCTCATGCCTTCCTTGCCCACAAAGGTAAGTTCCTTGAGAAGGAATTCAGTCTCTGTTCACACTATGAACAAAGTGCCTAGAACAGTGCCTGGCACATAGTAACAAATCTCAACAAATATCTGGGGAATGAAGAGATACAGGATCCTCAGTGGGAACCACAGTGGGATTCAGAGGAAAAATGAGGAGAGGAGTCATTTTCTTCCTTTGAGAAGATCCTAAAATAACATATAGGACACTTACTCCTATCATTAGAGAAGAACCAGTCTGAAAGAAACATGCGGACTCCATCCATAGGAGAGCTGAATCTAATGGTGGCGACATGGTCCTCATCTTTCAGGAATTCACCATAATGGGGGACGCAGAAAGAATGATACCTTACAATGACTGAGAGGACAAAAAAAGGAGTTGACATGTAGGAATTAAGTAAGAGGAGAAGGTTCCCTTCCCTTCATTTCATGACTCCCAGTCAGGGGTCAGGAGAGTTGACATTGGAGGCCAAAACACAGCAACCATGGAGAAACAAAGGCAGGTCCATGTCCCCATCTGACCTGCATCAGAGGGATTCCAGGCAACTGTGTGTCAATTATTTTCTGGCCTCAGCCATTTGGAAGCTCATTTCTCCCTCCTTCTTAAATATCTGACTCAGCTTCTCATAACAACACCTGCAGCCCACATAGATGTGCTACAAATACTGAACAACTACCTCCACCAGCTAAGTGCCTGGTTAACTAGAGCATCTCACTACTCTGACCATTATCCAGGCTCATTAGAAGACTCCCTCCTCCCCTCCTTCCTCTCTCTTTCCACTCATCTCTGTTCTCGCTTTCCTTCTCTTTCACATCTCCTTTTCTATCTCCCAAGACTCTCTCAAGACCATAATTTATTTCCTGTGTGTGGCAGCACGAGGGACTTATACGAAAATCCCAACACCAACTAATGCTAAAATAAAGAAAGAGCAATCAGCTAAGCAATGGATTATACTTTTATTTATCTACCTATTTCCATAAATATTCCCTTTCACAAAAATATATTAGTTTCAATTCAAGTCCTTTTCCTGTAGGAGCTCAAAGTAATTCTGGTCTACACTAGCCTACCAGGAACATCATGTACTGTTTTGGTGCCTGTATTGCAGAGAAGCACATCTTCTGTAATCATCCCTCTTAAATATGCTCCTTGTACTGGTGAGCACCTGCATTTAGATCTTATTCTGTTTTAGATTTTATTCTTGCTAGCCACTTCAAATCATCCATGGAACAAGGTAGGGTATGAGATTAAAAATGATCACATACATACACACATGTCACTCATGTACAAATGGAAAATAAAAAATGTGTGGAACTAAAGACCATCTGGCAGAGGTCTAGAAGTGCTAGTGCTGTAACTGAGTCCATGAGGGCTACCATAAGAAGGGCGGGTAGACCAGACTGGGATCCTAGCATCTGGGATGACAGAAGCTGAAAGGGTAGAAAAGACACAATGACAAAAAAATTTAAAAATTTTAAAAATGAAGGGCTTGTCCACCCAACAGCAGAATTGGCAGGCTGCCCTTCAGACTTATGGCACTTCATGCTCTGAAGAGTCAACCAAAAAACCTCTTTGTCCTAATAGCTGGTTCATGATTAAACATAAATTGATTTAAATAAATTGAAATAAACCTACACATGCCCAAACCATGATGGATTATTGTAATAAATCAGGATGTGCCTTTGGGAGAAAGCCCAGAACCTCTGGAATAAACAGAATTACCAGGTTCCAGAGTGTTGCTTTTCTGGAGGTCCTTTGGTAAAACAGAGTTTCGTGGGGAGAAATAAATCCAGCCTCTTGACTTGAGAAGTGGCTGTCCCCTGATGGAAGTAGGAGTAGCAACATACTTCACCCAGAAAGCGAGAACAATAGCTCCCTTCTGAGATTTGCAAACTCCCATTACTATCTGCATGGCCAATTCAGAGGAAAGAAATGTATGGTGGTAGCAGGATGGGTACAAAATCGAGTTTCTTCCCTGATTCTGCACGCCTTGGAAACTTGACATACTGTATGAACTGATAGATAAATAAATAAATAAAAAGCCCTTATAGTCTCAGAGAGATATTTGTAGCCGTTTTCCAGGATCTCTCTTCATTTTTAACTTATTCCATATGTTTTGCTACCCACAGACCCCAGCCGCAGCAGCAAAAGCAATCTATGCTGCCCTGCCATTTAAGTGTGAGGAGCCCCAGCTCTATTGAAGCTTGTCATCTTGCCTATTAGCTTGATGTCTTTATTCACAGACCATCTGTACCACCGAGAGATACAGAGGCAGCTAATGTCAATATGAACAAATGCCTCCTCTTTTACAAGAAATGTCAAACACAGGACAGACTAAGAATGACCCCAGGAATACCAACAGATGTTCACTACAAGCCTCTCAAAAATCAATCCTTTCTACAGGGACTAATTAAGATGAAGGAAGGAGCAAAAGTAAAGAAATTTGTGTCATATTATCAGGAACTTCATCCTCACTTTCCAAGCTCATTATGGGCAGATTGGCCTCTGCCCTTCAAAAAATGCTAAAAGAGGGACTGCAGCCACCAGGGCACCCGGGAGAGCTCTTCATTCCTCTCTGGTTCTAAATGGAAAAAGAAAACTGCTAAAAAAAAAAAGTGTTAGTTATACGGGCTGCTTTAAACAGCCACACACAGAAATGATGCATTTTCAGAAAGTCTCCAAAAACTCAATAACAGGATGGAGAAGATATGACTGCAGTATTTTTTCATCTAAAAGGGGATAGGAAGGTTTGGCATCCTGGGCTTCAGAGTCCAGGCTGACAGGACCACAGAATGATTATCCCCTACAAGCTAAATGAATGTCTCTTGTACTCTAAATTTTTCAAAAGTTCTCATCTTTCATGAAAGAGCAGAATCTTGGATCTGTGTTAGCCTCAAACGAACACAGGTTGCCATTTCCTGAATTTTAAATACAGCTCACCTTTGCCCTTACATAAGGAGATAGCTGCCAACCAAAATATCTCCTGTTCTTCCTTAAACCATTTATTACACACTCTGGTCGGGTACGTTAGCACACTATATCCTAACAAAGTGGCCCTCAAACATTTCTGTGCCAAAACACACGGTGAATGATTTTATTGAGTCCAACCCACTCCCAGGGGCATCACTTAAGGTGAGATGCCATTCTCGCTGAAGTCATTAAATGTACCCTTTTCTCCCTGATCAATAAATTATAGAGGAAAGCAGGCAACACATATCGGCTCTAACTTACATGAATGTAGATCATTCACAAACTTCAGTACATCACCATCAGCAAACCTTTCCTTGGGGCCACTCTCATAAAATGATTCTGAAACTTTACTACTGAGTCATGGTGAGGATACCTCCTGGGTATGCTCTGTCACTGATCAACAGCAAAGCCTGGAGCCACCTCCATAGCGCCCTGGTTCCCCCATAATATCCCCACCACAGAACAGTGCACGCAGAGGGATGGGTCAACATCTTGAAAAGATGGGTTCTTTTTACAGGCTATAAGAGATTCGTTTGTTGGCCTGTCGATCTATATAGAAAAAGGAAGAAATCATAAGGACTTCATGACCCACCAACACCACTGGTTCACTCCGTACTAAAAGACATCACTAGCCCACCATCGACACTGAGCTACAAGAAAACTTGTCAATATACTGGATGCTGCAGTAAGGACTGGGCATCACCTTGTGTCATGCCCGCCAAAATTTTCTCAAATCTTTCTATCAGTTCATAGAAGGGTTTGGTCCTGGGAGATTCCCTTTGACAGTAGAAGGGATTTGAGAAACTCAGTCTTCTGTACCTTTCCCTCAAAGATCATGAGAGCCAGATGATGGCTGTTGGAACTCTCGCTCACTCTCTGCTTTTCCTCATAAAGCTCTATGGTGCCAGGGTGAACTCTGTGGCAGAATGCAAATACTAGAACCCTAAGACAAACGAGCATTTATTTATTCATAATTAATTCCCCAAAAATTATGCTATAAATTCATAGCCTGAGAGAAACCATCACTAGGAGGGTTTTACCTACAAGTCACCTGTTCTGTCATGCTGTCCTGGGGACTCTGTTCATCCTGGGAAGGCTTGTACTTCACCCTCATGTGAAGTGGACTCTTATGAGGTTTTTTCAACAATAAAAAGAGTGATTTAAAGATAATGTATTTTAACATTACACTTAATGAACCACTTTTGGGAGACTGAAGCATTAACATGCCTTGTTTGGGTCTCTTATCCAACCTATTGCCTTGACAACATAATCAAATAAAATCCAATATAATCTCCATGCTTCCTTCTTCCCCCTTTGTGATTATGACATTAAATGTGGCTTTGCTGTTAAGTCTGGGACACACTGAAGACCATTTCTTTTCAGTTTGTATGGATAAACCACACACGGTGATCTATTTCTTACCTAGAATAGATTCCCAATTTGTGAACACCTGCGTTGGAGATCAGGCAGATTCAGGGAGCTGGTTTATGTCAAATCCAAGAGCCAATGAAGGTGGGTTGTTGTTTTTTTTCTGTGTAGACTAAAGAGTAACCAGATAGGGGTGTATAGCAGAGATGAAATCAGGAAGTCCAAGATCCCACAGGAACATGGTTGAAAGTTCTACCAGACCCCATTACAGCCATGAAATGGCTCTTGAATGGGGTCATGGACAGAACATTAAAAGTGGAAGGAGAAAATCTAGACTTGCCAGCTAAATCTCAGTATAATCCAGTTTCTCATTCATGTCAAAATGGCCACTATCACCAGCCACATCCATCAAAATGACTGCCATAAAGCTCTTCTGTCTCTCAAAGATGTTATCAGGGATAACTTTTTCCCCAAAGGGACTCAGTGAGACTCCACTTCAGTGGGATTTAAAACTTTCACGCAGAGGTCAAAGTGCTTTTGGGAAGGGAAGGTGGGAATATGATAAGGAAAGCATGGATCGAAGTCTTGCTGGGAAACTCACATCTAATAAAAAAGTCTGAGGCTTCTTATCAGCAGATTCATCAAGGGTCTGTTATGGGAAACTGGGAATCGGGAGGCTAAGTTTCTGGTCCTGACTTCCATGGGGAAATGGGACAAGTCATTTACCTCCTCTGAGTCTCTGTTTCCTCACCTGTCATCTGGGTCACCCGAATTAATTTCCTACAGTTCACACTAGATCTAAAACACTGTATATCTAAGAATTCATTCTAACCCTCCATACTATGTTTTCTAAGCAGAACATTCAAGGTAGTTGATATGTATTGCCCCCAGAAAACAGCAATTTGAAATGTCAGCTCTACATGTTTGGTTTGCCCTGAATCCCCTAGCAGAGTGAAGCATTTGTTCTAGTGCATCTGAAGGGACACACATACTTACACAGGCACACATGTGGGCGTCCCACATCAATACCCAGGGGACCCACACAGGCCCCATCCCATCCCGTCTTGGCCCGTGAACCAGGAGTGATAACCTGCTACCTCACACTGTGCTTTCTGCACGTCCAAGCTGGCAGTGCTTGCTGCACCCAGAACCTGAGAAACATCTGCAGTTTTGTGATTCTCCCTGCTTTCCATTCCCATGATGCTCTCTGAGCCTGCTTGGATCAGAAAAAGGTCGCCAGCTCCATCTGGCCGCCCTGCCCCCTCCACTCTCTCCCTCACCACTCCCGTTCCCCCTAAGGAGTTTCTGCCCATTTTGTCACTTCCACCTGTTCTGACAGGTTCCCCTGCCTGACCCCAAGATAGCCCTTGGGGACATTAATCATATAACAGCCGGAGCCGTGAAAGAAACAAGGGTTTGGCTGGATACTGTTACCGTCTCTGTCACCTACTAATCATGTCCTATGACACGGAGGGGCTTAATCAGATGGTCTGCTCTCTCATTAATCATCCTGAGCTCACTCAAACTTCACAGAGAGATTAAAGTTTAGCTCCGCTGGCTCCCCGCACCTCCTCCCATCTCACCCTCTTCTTAAACAGTTTCACTTAGGGCAGGTTTCTTGTTCCTTTTTCTGTGCCAACTGGCAGGGCCCCTTGAAGTGTCGGATGCCTACCGACACTACAATACTTGGGAGGAGGAGGGCAATTCCTTGCTTCATTTCTGTCCTCCCCCTTTTGCCTCCCAATCCACATAGATAGAGGCCTGAGATCAAAAACCCATTTATGTCTGCACTACAGAGACAAGTGATTTTATACATCGACCTTAAAAACTAATAAAGGAGAATTTTGCTGTGCTTAACAAACAGCAAGGAAAGTTAAAGGAACAATCATTTTAAACATCTAGTTCATTAAAACCACATGTGTGGCACAACCGGCTAGAGAGTAGCCCCATCACCAGGAAAGGTACTCAGCCCCAGAGGACCCAGCCCAAGATCACTGTCACTTGCCACTCTGTTAAAATTATAGCTTTGAGCAAGTCAAAAATAGCCTGTATCTTTTACAAATTCTTTCCACACCAAAATAAAAATCACTGAAAGGACCCTCCCAAAATACCCTGTACGTGAGATCCAGAATACACGTTAGCACCACTGAGTCTTACTGTTTGCAATTTTCTGTGCTTCAAAGGGGAAAAGCAAGTTCTAGCAGAGGGCTTCTCTCTGCGCATTGGTTTTGTACTTGCTCC